>DWFV01000869.1:0-12508 GCA_018246775.1 Parelbella machaon machaon
TAGGAAGAGCTCCGTGCAAAGACTGCACGGTCGAAATCGACGGCAGGGGTTGAGTGATCACATTATCGGAAGGTACTACGACTGCTACCATCGGTTTGAGTCCATTATTGAGGACCCCTGTGGTAGCTTTGAAATAAGGCGCTAAGTGCCCGGCCCTAACCACAGAAGTCATTTTGATAAAATCGTTAATACGCAATAAAATTGCTATGAAATCCGCTATTCGCGTTCGCAAACCCTACTATGTGAACAAAACGTCAAATTGATGTCATATCGTCAGTTGGTATCTAATATAACATGTTGCTAGCAGTAAAAATATTAGACAGTAATATAAATCACACAAATTGCTTTCTAACAAATTGTGACTTTTTATTTATTTTAACCAAATCAAACATAAGTTCAGTTCATTTAGTCGTTCGTCAACTCGTTTAGAAGTATTTATATTATAATGACTTTTGTGTACACTTTATAACATGTGGCATGGTACTAGTTACAGTTATCAATATGACGAATGAGAAGAAAAGCTAATTATGTTTTTGTGGTAAATATTGATAAATATTTTCCAAACTAAAAATGTAGTGAGCAAAGAAAATTGAAAATTACTTTTTCGTGGAAGTGTGGGTACAAAATGGTTTAACATATAGATGTCTATATAGAATCCCTATTTTTCACCCGTTAGTTGTAATGTAAGCGAATATAAAAAACGGTATTAAATCTCAAAATCTAATGATATACATTACAATGAAATACATACATTTTTGAAAGGTCTACAAAAAGTCATAAATGAATCATAGTCATCGGCATTTGAA
This sequence comes from Parelbella machaon machaon, assembly GCA_018246775.1. Taxonomy (NCBI): domain Eukaryota; kingdom Metazoa; phylum Arthropoda; class Insecta; order Lepidoptera; family Hesperiidae; genus Parelbella; species Parelbella machaon. The sequence continues at coordinate 807 of DWFV01000869.1, forward strand.
AATATGAACAAATCTGTTGGAGCATTCCTATAAGGTTGCATTAATCGAAAAACATATTGTTTTATATTATGGGATATTTATGGAATCTATTTGGAAGTGTAGCATTAATTTTTAATATTGGTTTATATAAAAAAATATGTAAAGTACATATCGTCCTCATCATCATCATCAACCTATCTTAGTCCACTGCTGGATATAGCCCTCCCCCAATGAGCGCCATCGTACATATAGTAAAGAATAAATATCTGTTAATAAATATTTGTTTATAGAATTTTCATAGACCACAACGACTTAAAATATAAAATGAAATCCTTGCCAAATAGCAGCATCATATTATTTGGCAAGGATTTCATTTTATATTTAGCGCACGAACTATAACAAAATTATTACCTCCCAGAAATGCATTTTGTCAGGATTTTTTTTTGTAAAACGCTATATATTACTCTCTTTTACTGATTGATGATCAGTTAGTATCTTCATTAATGCTTTTAATTATTTATTATTAGTTGTTTTCTTTATAATATTCAATGTTATATTAATTAAATTCATCCAGTTAAAAAAATATACTTCGAAGTCATAATATGAACATGTAAAATATTTTTTTATTTTGTATTAGGAATTGCATTGACAAATGATTTGGTGATTTTAAAGTGATTAATAAAATATTGTTAGCAGGTGGAACTGCGCATTTGTAGACAAATGTGACATTTATATGTACAAGTGGAACACAATGAAATTGACAACGAGGTATGTGACGTTGGGTGGATTGTCAAAATATAACAACAATAGTCAAAACTTTAACTCTAGGTACATATAAGTAAAGTCTGTAATAAACAAAAATGATCATGTTTTTTAAAGCAATGAATACAAAAGGTACTTGAATTTCTACGGTGTTGGAGGTAAATACATATTTTTTAAATTTACTTTTGAAAAAGATAAATTACGAAGAAATTTTATATTTCGTCAATGATAATTAACATACCAATGTCTGCTTTATGTGCTCATAAAAGCAAAATAAGAACTTACAGTAAAACCTTTGGTACTTACATTTAGTGATTATAATTACATACATTTATAATATTTGCTTTTTGTTATTAAAAAACTTTTAATTTGAAAAAAATCGTAATCAAGAAGTAATACGTTGATATCCAGAACCAGTTTTAAGCTTAAACTTATATTTAGTGCAAAAATAACATACATTTCATAATATTTATAATACTTAGTGTTGTGAAAAAATTAAAACATAATTAGAAGTTAGTGTTATATTTTTAAGATGATGAATATTTATTATTAATTTATTAAACATAAATAACTGCATGTGTAATACTTTTGTATATATAAAAATAATACACTGATTACATATTTTAATTTTCATTAACAAGTTGTATTTGTGTGCTGAAGATTTCACATATTGTAAAAAATATTTTTATATAGGAAATAAAAAAAAAATTAATTCCACTTTGTATTACATGATATATTTAATGAATACATCCAACAATTGCTTTCGAATGTCTAAAAACTTTATGAAGTGATCCAGAAATATGTACATAAGTATTTCATATTTTTCAGTGTATAAAAAGTAAATGTCTTTTATTCTAAAAGCTCAGTAATTATTCTACTACTAGTAAAACTACAGTATTCTATGGTTCTAATAGTATACAATCAATTGCATACATCTATATTTATGAAGATGTCTGCTATGCTCCACATCTTGCTCATTTGTTGCATCCATATGTATATATAAGGTGTATCATAGTTAATATTAGTATGTACCTAATTTAAATTCTAAAAATATTTTTATAATCCAACATAATTTTTTCATAGGATTTTCTAAATGATGAAATACTAGACATGTGTCTATATTTTGAAACCTATTGTATATGTTATTCTATTGAATTGTATTTTGTTATAAGATTCTGCTATAGATGATTCTAATATGAAATTTCTTTTTAAAATCCTCTTAAATCAAATAGTGTCTGCTAAATGTGCAGTGGTCTTAACTCAATTGAATATTTTCAATATATAAAATTGGTAGTCATAAAATGTTGATAAATAAATGCTGTATTCAAATGGGAGTGGCTGTCTTTGATGTAGGAAAATTATTGATGCCCGAATTAATAGTCTCTTCAAATAAAATAATATTTCTATAAATATGATTTTTTTAAACTATTTTGTATAATATATTATATATTTCCATCTTCATTTAGAAAGATTACAAAAAATTGTGTTTAATGAATTTTTTATTCAATTTGCTAATTCGGTGGGGAAGGTGTTTTAGAATTTTTTTGCATGGATTCTATATAACATAATGTAATATTATTGTATATTTTTTCTATCTTGATCACATGCATGACATAGACATCTAAATCATAATTTATGTTTTAAATGTACGATAAGCTAGTCTACAAGACCTTTGTTGGATTACTTTAATAGGATATTTATCATTATATATATTTTAGATAGACCATAGATACTTCCATATACATATACTTCTAATTTAATCTGTATAGTAGTAATGTATTGTGTGAAGAAACTTAAACATAGAATACATAGCACATTTAAATATCTACCAGTCTGCATATTTATATGCGATTTACAAACAAATCTAGACATGTTTTTACAATAATTAGCCACCCACATATTATGCCCCTTTCCCTGTTTCTCAACTGTGAATTAAACCAATATTTCAAGCACTTGATAGTAATGTGTACTAATCAGATTGCATATGATCCCAACACAAAACAAAATAGAAACCTTTTCTCATTATATGTATTTAGGTATTCCTTTTGTAGCCGATGGTTTGTTTTTTTTAATAATTGACATGACAGTATTGAGTAGATCAAAAGTCTATCCACTAACTATATCCTTTGTGTATGGATGGTTGCCTATGCTATGTTGTAGCCCATGATTTTTTTTGTGTCTTATGGACGATACATTACAAAAATTTTATCGAATGGGAGTCACAGATTCTACATTAGTCTACTTTTATACTTTTTCCAAAAAATATTTCAATAATTTGAACATAATAGGCTCGCTGCCGCAAACTTTTGGACCATTTTGGGCATCTAAAATTTGAAATCAGGTAGGTACACTTAGCGGCATTAGTAATAAAAAAATCTCGTGATGTTATCCATATTGATTCCACGGAAAATAGACGAGCTAAGCGGCATGGTAACTGATACAGGTTACTCCACGAATTCACATTAAGACTTTTTTTTTTGTTACATAAAAGGCAAATCTCTGACAGCAAGTTGGAAAGCACGCATGCCAGAAAAGCCTGCCCTTCACCCTTTAAAAAGGCCTAGGTTATCTGTCCGGAAACACGACAAACATTTTCAAAATATTCGCAAACAAACGGATTTCCAGTAGTACATTTCGTTCGCTTCTTGTATGAGTATTGAAAACGAAATTTAGGATTTCACCTGAACAATGAAACAAAGAACGTTCCGTTACAACTTTTATGAAAAAATAAGCGTAAGACATTATTGATGTTCAACAAGGCGAAATTTAATAATATTTAATTTTTATTTTTTTTTGTAAGGCGAAATGCCCTTTGGTAGTTCAGCCATTCCATAATTAAATTCGTTTTGACATTTTTATCGACGTCGTTTAACTTCAACCAACGAAATCCCGACAGTTCGATATTATAGCTTCTTAGCTTATTGTTTCGATCTTGAATGAAATCAAATGAGGTAATGAATATGCGTTTAAAAAAATATTTATCTTTATATTTTATATTTTCTGTTAAACTGCATACAGTGCATAACTATCTAATTACTACTAGAGAGAATAGGTTACTTTCATATAGGTACATAATTGAAAAATAGTTATCATTCGTATTAAGTAAAGGTATTCAGTGGTCAGCAGTCGGTAGTTGTGCCTGGTGCAGGATAATAGGGTCATCACCTATTCCATACGTGGGAGAGCACCAAACGTGAGAGTATGTTACCACTCCTCTTCCTAGTTCTTTGGGGATCGCAGGCGTGATGTTACATGTTCAGTAGTCGTTCTGAAAATGGTCCAAATATAATAATAAATGATATAAAACATTTATCTCCACACAGCTTTGAATATATCTAAACTTACGCGGACCCTAAAAGATGGCGTTAGTTGTACACAATCAACGTATATTCCGTTAAGGTATAAGTTGAAATTAGAAACTGTACTGTTTTCGATAAAGTCACGTTATTAGCATAAATTAATTCGTGTATAGCCACCCACTACACGTGACCTCGCGATATTCGATGTACCTGCGTGTTATATAAACAATTTCATGGTCAACGCTGCGTTTCGGCTGTGTCCGTGAGAGTCGCAGCGGCACGCATACACGCTCAGCGCCACCATGTACACGTTACGCACACATTTACAACGATCCTTGACAACTCAACTACACCCGAGGCAATAAATAACGCAGTTTGGTTGCGTGCGCCGCCTAGATATACCTACCTACCAGATCCGTCTATGCAGTACCTAATCCATAGCAGCCCAAACCGTAGGACAGTAGGTACGTTTATACGCATAGCCACGTAAAAATGGAAGGTTTTATACATTTGGAAGACATACCTGTTTGATAACAACCATTTCCTCAATAATTCAATGTCGAGGTTTAATATTCATACTTACTGAACTAGCTCTATAAATCTCAACGATTTAAAATAAATAACAATAATCTTTGGATTGACCTTGTAGACGTGTAATCTTATTAGCAGTTCACACAAATATCATTTATCCATTATACGACTACGATGACCTTAACTTGCATAGTTGAATATTTCCGCGGTGCCAACTCTACTATGTCGTCACGTCACGCACAGTTTTACACAAAAATTTCGAATGTGTGTACATGCACACACGGACAGTTTTGTTAATGTGTGGTTTCGGGTTACGTATGTGTGTTGCGTAAGTGATATGCTTTGCATGTAGATGGCGCTGTGCGTCGTCGATCTTTAGTTCGGCGTGCGTTTTTAAGACGATGCGCTTCGGTATGAATAGAGCGAGTTTTGATAACAGCGTCAATGCGCGCGGGGCGCTCTTGGGAGGGACGGCCCAATTTAAAACGCGGTTTGCCCATTACACAATGAATTTATTGCCGCATACGGCTGACACATATTGCGTGCATGTCATATATAGTACGCAACTGGAATGTTCGAACAATTAGTCCGATCTAGGTTCGATGGAATTTTAAACCGTTCGTTTTGCAATAAAATCGTTAATCGCAATTGAAGTAGGTATCAAACGCTCTATGCTCCGGGATAATTTACGAGCGATTAAATTTCAAATTGAGAGTTAATAGCGATGACTACGTTTTACGAGGTCATATTAGTTTGAAATATCGTATGCGTAGCTGGTTAAAAGTTAATGTGCGCTTCTAACGAACTGCATTGTGATATCTACTGAATTCTAATGTTTGATTTTTCCTTGGCTCGACTCCAAATTGACCGGTCATTTTGTGTAATTTGCCAAGTTTTCCGCTCCGCCGACACCTGCTGTCATCGGGTTAGTCTACGAAGTTCAAGTCGAGACTTTCTACGTAACATTTCATTTACGCGACTCGAGAGAAATAGGTTCGATCAAAGACATTCCCTTTGATATTAGGCAAATCACGAAAAAGGGCGAAAGTGTGTTTTATTCAATCTCTTCATGTAATCGTTCAAAATGTAAATCTGTTTTGGAAATATTTTGTTCGTGTTATGAAATAAGTAATCAAGTTATAAAAAAAAACATTGTATGGAACTCTTAAGCGTGCAGACTTTCTTATCATATTTTTTTCTTACGGAGCATTTAACGCATAATGTACACACTTAATTTTAATTTTAAAAAGTCAGTTCAAAAGTCTCATTGACCATTCAGGTCATGTTAACTGGTCACTACGGCTCATAGTCTGAATTCAGTCACACATCTTTTACTGTTTTAAAAGAAGTTTAAATATCTTGCATTTTAGCACGTTTGTCTATTACTTCACCCTTCAAACCAAAACACATCAAGCGCAAGCCAACTCTGAATGATAAAGTCTCGAAACCAATTACCTAGTGAGTGTCACTAAATTTTGATCACTATATGTAACAATCAAATTAATAATCAAATTTTGGTCACTAAATTTTGATATTAATTCAAACACAGTATTAATTTAAAACGAAGATATTATCAGAAACGAAACAGAAATCGTTTCCTTAGTATAAAGTATTATAATTGTTAAGCAACAAATCAGACAATATCGCCTTCAATGGATATCATATTTACGCACACCTTCCGTCAAGCCTATAGATTTGAAACCGTGAAAGTAGCACTCGTTCCTCAGATTCCTACTGTATTAGTTTTAGGCAGTAAAACATGCACGGCGAGCGTTAAACAGAGATATCTAATCGAATCAATATATTTTATAAAGAAATTCAACTGGTTTTGAATGGCGTACGTCCACGGTAAATGAGAATAGCGAGGGTTGATTAATAAAGGGAGTATTTCTGTGTAAATGGAGTGGCTGCTTGAATTATATTGTGTGCCTCGCTAAACACGTGCGATTGTAGAATGAATGTAAACATTGCGGCGGCTAGTACGTCGCCTAGCTCACGTTTTATGTTCGCGTGAAAAAATTAGAGCGAGATGCAATATCCACGGTCGCTGTTTTCATATTCTCTCTGTATGCGCTCACGTTACACTTATATCTTAGTTATAATTGTTATATTCGCTTACGAAGCATTTTTGCTGCTGTTGTGTACAATTTTTTATATGTTAGAATTGTTATGTTTTTGGATATAGTGCTAAATTTCATCTACACTCTTAGTGCATCTTCGCCGTAAGGGAACAAAAGATATCGAAAAAGCAATGTTTGCTTAGAGATTTAAATAATTTATTCATTCATCGGTTGTGATTAGCCGTTGTGCGTTGAGGCCGCATGCGGAAATCTTCGTTCAAGGCCAAAGAACCAGTTTTGGGTCGGTATCATCATAATACCATGCCGGACGATGAGCGAGCGACCACAGGACTCCAAAACATGGAATTTTATGGGGAGTATAAATCTGCGTTTTTTTCTACGTGGAATTATATTAAACTATTTCCTTTTCTGAGAAAAACGCGGCTAGGCTTGGTATGCTGACCCGAGGCATGTTTTAGAAGTAGCAATCATTGAAAGGAATGTATTGTTCCGTTGCGTTTGAATCCGGCATATAAAATTCAGTTAAGGGTCGTATAATGTTCTAAATGGGGTCAAGGTGGGTCGTACGGTTGAGATCATTGCGCCGGATGTCAACAGCTTCTATAGCAATTTTGAAATGATTGTACATCTCAATTTGTGACGTGAAATAGCAATTTTACACTTATTAGGATTACAAAGTAACCACAAATTTAATGCTCTCTAAAATTTACGAAGTATTTGATAAGTGAAGTAAACTTACTCGAATTACACCTGCTGCTAGTTACCTTACTGTTAATTACTGTCTAACCTAACGCAAAATGAATATCTAAAGTAGGTATACATTTTTCAATTATGGCATATTACGATGCTTTACATTTATAAAAATAATGAGCTTTAAGGCATTGAAGGAGCTAGAAGAGATTTTAAGTAGCCCATAGATATCTATTTTGGACTAAAAGCTGAACTGTGCGACTTATCGTAACTGCTATCACAATTTTGTTTCGACATAACTGAGACTGCATCGGACCTTATTACATATGTAGCATTAATAAAAAAGTATACAAGGCCTAAAGGTATTAAGTACAGTGATGAAGTGCCCGCAGTTGGAATCCTAAAGAATTTTAGCAATAAAATTTTAAAATCGCGCTGTTAAATAAATCATGTTCACCATTAATTTTGTATGTAAATGAACTCGCCGAATCGAATTGCGCAACGCACTCGCTAGATGTTATAATAAATTCAGGGGTCATTTACTTCGGAACATCTGGCGTGCACATTTCTTGACGATCTGTCCACTTAGAGTACCACTTCGACAAACGACATATTATTTTTATGAGTACCCTCCTACTAATTAACAAATTTGTCAGTTACGGCACGATTACTTCAAATAGCATACTTCTTTTAAAATAAATTGTAAAATAGGGTATATAAGTCAAGCCGTAGCTAAATTGTTCACAATATAATATCTTATAACGTTTTTATTACCTATTATTTATGGGATAGAATTTGCAATTTTTATACTCTTTTTTATATATCTTGGAATATAGCTATATGAAATGTTAATATTTCATCTTGTAAGCGACTTTTCGTTGGTAATTTCACACGGGGGTGACCGAAAGAAAAAGTGCATATGAGGAGAAGATTGCAAATATTTTTGCACATATGCAACTCCGTAGCAGTGCTACGTGTTCGTAGATATCGTAGCTGCATTCGCTACGGTGCATCGTTGCAAGCGTAGCGCGTAGCAGGAATGCGTTTCATTGCGTAGCTTCGATGTAAGCTGATTTTGAATTATTTGTTATATTCATGAGTTACATATGATTATTCACAGAATTATTTGTTATTTTTTTATATATAACAAAATTTTGTTATATCTTTGTTACATAGTTTATCTATAACCATCATAATCACTTGAAGTACACGGACTTTTATGTTGCGTTTTGATATGGACAACCATAGGAGTACATTTGCTTTAAAATACACCGCCTAAAATCATGTAAGCTGAATATTGTTTGCCATTCAAACTTTTTAAATTTACTTTATTTCAATGTTTTTGTTAATTAAGAAAAACAACTGAAAAATTTTAGTATTATTATGTTATCAACGAACTGCAATTATAATATAATAGTCGGGTAGCGACGCAATGTTTATTTTATTCGTCAACAAAAAAAAAACAAAACACCTTGAATTTATGAATATACGTACGTAACTTCTTGCAAAGGTTCTTTTTTTGTGAAAATAAATGCCTATGAATATTTTTATGTAGTGAATTAATTAAACTGGTTCGGTGTGGTAACGTGCTGGGCGCTGGCAGCTGCTCCGAGACATTGTGTTTTATATGAATAGTTCTTAGCGATAAAATGCCTTGAACATGTTTGACCTACGATAAGGAATCATCGAATTTACGTCAATTATGACATACTAAACGACTATAGAATATGAGCAAATAACAGCTTGCGAGCATTTGAAAGGTGCAAGAAGTATTGTCGGTAAACATTTCAAGAGAACACGCTCTTGTTACCGTCAGTGCAGTGCAAATTAATTAATCGTTATAATATGTTTTTCTTTGACATTTGGTTAAAAATTTGACATTTGTGGCTGGTAACGAAGTAGATGTATCTTTATTTTAACTATAAAAATATGAATCTATATTTTAAAAACACGTACGAAATGTTAAAATGCACCGAGGAAGTTCGTTGCTTTTTTAGATTTTTTCTTGTATCTTTTTTATATCATACATATTCCGTGAGTTTTTCTCTTGTCGCCTACTTGGTTTTTTGTTGATTTCTCGTCAAAATAAACCGGTGGTACGCGCTCGCTCGCTCGCGGCAACAACAAAAACCTACATGGCTTCGCAATTCTATTACAATCGATTAGTTCCGCTAAATTCCACAATCGAGTTTATTGATATGCGATTGAGCCATTCCAGGCCTATTCTATCGATGGATTATCGCGAGAGGCACCTTGATAGATGCTTTTTGGGACTGCATAAAATTACAAAAGAAAAGTTTTTTACCTTATTATGACGGTAAAGGAAAATATTGTGAGAAAATCTGCACTTTTAGAATTGTTCATAAAGTTTTCTAAGACGTGGAACTGCCAATCCACATTTGGTCAGCGTGGCAAACTGTGGTCTCACGCTCCTTAATATGAGTAGGGATCTGTGGCCAACAGTGGAACGATGAAAGGGTTGATGATGATGAAACATCAGAAACATTTTTCTCTCAGTGTGTATCTAATAATAATAAACAATTGCTGAAGGTTCTTTAATTATATAAGAAATTTAAATAATGGCCTCCAAAAAGTGCGATGCTAAGTAGTTTTATTCACAAATACTCATGATATCATTGAAAAGCGGGTACATTTACATGTATTTGCATATTTATATTTCGAATGGAATTACATTTTTAACGTAATTAAAACTGATATAAGGGCGAGCGTAATAATATTCTAGTTGCGGTTTAGCGCTGGTTTGTTCGTGTGCGCAGGCGCAGTCGCCGTAACACAAGATGCGCGTGAGAACGCTCCCGGCTAACGAACCCGCTGCCGGTCGAGTTTATTTTCATTCCTGTGTTTTGGCCACAGCGCACTAGCAGAAATAGTATGGACTCATCCCTACACACTCACACATAGGTGCCGGGGGCCACAGATTAACTGGTTTACTATTCGTAAATACGCAGCGTATCAAGTCTCTTCGTGAAGTCATTTTTTTGCATGTGACGTGGGCATCGCTTTTGAACGATGACTAAATTACAGTCTAGGAATAGTAGACAAAGACCAGCGCTGCAATTCGACAGTTGAGTGAACTGTGAGCGATACCTACTGGAGAACGGAGCGCGGAATATTGCTTTGTTTGAACAAAAACATTTATCGCACGCGGCAATGATTTTCTACTCCAATGCATATTGTTTTCTTTCCGAAACATAATAGTCTTATCATATCTTGAACTATTCCCTGAATCTAGTAATGATAGTGATGACCAACTGATAAATAGATTTTATTTTGGATTATTATGTTTTTAAGGCTAAAATCGCCGTATTTATAGTTAACATTTTTTGGTTGCATAATTCTTTGTTAAATTAATACTCTTATACAAACTGTATAATAGGTAGCCATATTGGATTACTTTTTTGTTTTTCTCGCATAATTATGACATCGTTTACTTATTAATTTGTTTATATAAATGCGTACGAATAAATGACTGGAAAATTTTTTTCGCGATGCCTACGTTCGCGCTAAATTTAAACGTATAAATAAATATTTCATAATTTGTATGTACCCACACGTGAACATTCGAAGTGAAAAACCGTAATTTACAAGTTAGTATTTCAATGCGTAGCGACTAAAAACAACTATTTTGTTATTATAACTTAAAAACCTTTCATAAACAATTCTTGAAATATCACTGACAAGTTCACGTTCAGGGCTGTGAGACTTCAAGGGCCAGAAATACGTGACTCATGGAAATATATGTATTGTCTCGCTCGCACAACTGTTTAAGCGGCCCAGTCATATCTACGTACCGTGAATTAGTGGAACAAGTAAGAATATTCGAATTTAAAACTTATATTTATTAACACTACTATTTGGATCTTATTTAATATACTAGTAAGTACATTATGTTCTGTTCTTTCAATCTAACTTTTTCATTTTCATAAATATTGCATACATATGTGGTGAAGTAAGTGTTATAATTATGTTTAAGGTATTTTTATATAATGCATGTCCATTTTGTATTCGGTGTGCAGAAATTATTTTATTGTAAAACCAAATTCGTGAGCATGAAACATCTCTGCTATTACCTACTATTGCTATATCTGCTATATCTGCTATTATTATTATTGCGACTGCAGCAAGTATGTGGATGCAATGCAAAGCCAATCCATTGTTCTCATGATATATTCAAATATAATCAATAGTTCAATGAACCTAATTAAAATGAAGAGAAACCTTTGGCCTTAATATTAAAGTATGTCATTGTTACATTTTTTACAAGTAACAAACGTAACATCACGCCTGTAATCCCCGAAGGGGTAGGCAGAGGAGTGTAGTACACTCCCACGTTTCACCA
>DWFV01000870.1:0-12506 GCA_018246775.1 Parelbella machaon machaon
GATCACGATACGATGATAGAGGGTTTCATATTCCTCTTTCAAAATACATCGTATGTAGATGTATTTTAAGATTAAACTAAGCTAATGTACCTACAAGTTTTTATATTTTTGCATTATCTTTATTTAATATTTATAATTTATAATAGTTTATAATATATTTGTATTTAATAATTTATAATAGTTATATGTATTATATATTAAGATTCCATTGTTATTTGAAATTTAAATTTCGAATATACGACTATATGTACATATGTACATACAGACAGATGTCAGCGGGAACTTACATAAAGAAACAATTAATTACTGTACACTTGGCTGAGTAGTAAGTACGTATCATCTGAACGATGATTGGTGCAAAACCCAAGCAAAACACTTCTAAGAGTCTGTTCAAATAGACCGGTTCGGAGAGCAGAGCAGAATTTTGTTCGTATTTATAATGAAACCTAAGCGCATTTATATAAAGTGTATTTTGTAAATTTCGTTTTATGTAAAATAGTAGTTTTATGTATAAATACACTTTACATATAAATTGTGTTATGGCACATTGAATATTATTGAATTGCGCCACAGTTTTACTTTAAATACGATCAAAATTCTGCTCTGCTCTCTAAGCCGGTCTATTTGAACAGACTCTACTGTCCTCTTCTCGCTGTCATACTCTACACGGCACTAAAAGAGTTATTTTATTGACTTAGCACTTTTTTTGTTATATTTTTAAGTAATTTTAATTAATCTCGCTGTCATACTCTACGCGGCGCTAAAAGAGTTATTTTATTGACTTAGCACTTTTTTTGTTATATTTTTAAGTAATTTTAATTAAACAGTTTTTTTTGCACTTCATGAGCGGAACCATTAGTGTTTTCTTTTATCGTTCTTTAATTAATGGATAAGCCAAGATGTAATCTCGAGATCCACAATGATTTCTGCTTTCACCGACAACTCGACTGCTTTGTCGGCTACAGAGCAGTTCTGCATCAAGACCACATCTAAGTAATGCTTTCTAACTAATATTAATTGTTACGTTACGATTAAGACGCAAATCACTCCCAATTAATTACAACAAGTCAATTAGAACTTTAAAGGTGAGTACCTTCAGTGAGTTGCGTAGTGATTAAAATGTATTTGCGATTGATTCTAAAGATAGGATACAGGGGGAGTACAAAAGTAAATCTATTCTCGATCGACTCTCAAATCGAATCTTTAACCAGGATACATGTAGGATAGGACATAGTAAAAGAAAAAGAACATGTAATCGACTTTCAGGACAGGATACATGTAGAATTAAATTAAATGATAGTACAAACTTATTTGCGATCGAATGTCGAAGGGTAAAGATAAGATCGGATTCAGTAACTTCTTAACACCAGGAACAATGGCACTTCCTTAAGTTTTAGTTTATATTAGCATTAACTAGATATCGCTTTAATGGAACGAAATAATTTCAATTGAGTTCATGATCTGTGTGATTTTCGCCCACCACAAAGTCATTTATTGACGATATTTCGAAGATAATGTCTTAATCTTGGCTATATCAATTTCTCAAGCTTTATCTGTATAGAGTGATAGAGTAGGCAGCCGTAGAGAGGTTAATAGGTATTAACGAATTGTATAAATGTATGAATTATTTTTTGAATTTTAAGCGAATTTAACATCAAAGTAAACATTAACTTATAATGGTCGTCGCAGGCGGAGCTATAATATACGTGTACATATATTAGTATATGGTACCTACTGAACCATGTACAAATATACTATAGCAGACATACTGAAGCCGTGCTATATTACGAGTATGTATCTTTGCGGCCATGATCTGGCTAATAACGAGATAAGCCTTACTACATATGTATATCTGTTCACATATTTTCAAGACGTAAGTGTGATATATGTATTTTATGATAGCTGCGTGTGTGGTCACTCGAGCGATACTATATATAATATACTATAATATATCGTAATAGCTCATGCTATAACATAATATACGACCCTAAAGTTCTACGGTAAAAACAAATTCATAAGTTCTTCCCAACGACCATTTATAAGAAGGCAGCCAATAATATAATTGTTTATACAATTCCCACGGATCGAACCGCTCCAGATTTAGCGATACAACTTTTCTTCAGCAATAACGCAGCGCCTTATTGGTGTAAAAATGGCACCCGTGTATCGTAATTGGTCTATCAACATTCTATCACATATATCTTAGATTAGTAATGCGATTAGGCAAAAAGCAACAAGTCTATATCTTTCATTGCGCGCATCTTGAGCTATGTATATTAATTTTGTTATTACATCGTCACGGCAGGTCACTTAGTGGTAGGCAGAAAGCGTCCAATGCTAAATATTTGTATCCCTACAGACCTTTAATACTCTTTAGATAACATCTGAGGGTAAGATATTTAGGGTTTGGCTACATATATTGTAAAGGACAAAGAGTGAAGATATAAATTATTTTTTATTTGCAATTTTTGCAAATTTTCTAAGAATCTTCTGGAACTTTCGCCTAAATTCTAAAACATTGTTGAAACTTTTTGCATTAAATTTGTTTTAGCTAACGAATTTATTAAATTCGGGCAACATTTTTACTTCTATCAAATCTATCGTCTATCAGTAGTACATTTTAATTTATGTGAATTTTTTTTTATATTTTCTTTCTACTCGATTATATATATATATTTAACTACAAAAATCAAGCAAGCAAGTATCTTTAATTTTATTTTACATTAGTCATTCTTAATATGAAAATCAACAAATATCTAAAACAATATTAATTCTAAATGATGATAAACATCGAATATATGTTTATATTTATTTAAATAATGTTATTATCCCACAAATAGTATATAAATTGACAAATGTAATCCGACTTTCCATTGCATAACAAAACTTTCCTAAGAATTAATCGATTTGAACTCGAAACGGCGACACATTAACGATCAATTAATTAAATAACATTATTGCAATATTTATTGGCTTGAATTTATTACTTTGTTATAAGAAAGATGTAATTATATTTCTGCCGAAGAAGATTTTGACTCAATAAGCTGGATGGACTATTATTTATATGCGCTAATCACTGGGCTATTATATAACTTGTTATAAGCATATACCTCGCAAAAGATCTATGTTTGCAGTAGAATGTGTCAGGCTGATGATGATGGGCCACTCAACATCAATATAAAATATCATCCCTTATTTCCACAGGCTGCGGTCCTGTAAACTTATTTTGCTCCCTATTCTTTTTACAAATACTTTTCTATTAAAGTTACTTTACACTCGACCTATAAGACGTCATCTTAGGATCATTATATACATGTATGCTTAATTTCACCTTTTCCATCTCATAAATGTAAGAGCGCATAGATATTTTCAACTATTAACGGACAATATAGAGATAGAATTGCGATTTTGCAATACAACGGAACATCAATCTTATATAACGATACTTAAAACCCATTTATATACAGATCGTTACATAGTGTGTTATATAAAAACGGTGCAAGTCGTTAGTATGCCTACACACGTGCGCTCCCAATTTGGACTCCGACTAGTCTGCGACTAATGTATGCTGGTGGTGACCATATCTTCTGCGCATAAAAGGACGTGAAAAAAAGTAACGTAACATCACGCCTGTAATCCCCGATGTGGTAGGCAGAGGTGTGTAGTACACTCCCACGTTTCTATTGCCATACAGCGGGCTGAAATTTGTATGTAATTAAAGTTTGACAATTCCCAATCGCTTTAAATTTCGTTAATGAATGTGCCACAAAAAATCGATTTCAATACTTAAGTACATCCCTATAAGTTGGTAAAGAAACGCAGTAGTCTCACTTGTCTTACCAGTTATGTTAGACCTCACGTGGAATAGCGGGTGAGCTTATTGTTATATCCCGGGCACAAATGTAGACTCGGAACTATGTTTATCTGAACAACATTATATACATATATCAAAGCTTAGTTTAAGAGAAGTGGGCTCAACATAACTCGAACTTAACTAAACTGTTCAAGGAAAAAACGATATGACAAATGATAAAAAAAAAAACAAAGGAACGAACAGAAGAATTTGGTCACGATCCCTCTTTCAAAAATTAAAATTATGAATATCCAACTGCTGTTCGTTAACTTAATTCTTAATTCAAAATTCAAACGCCCCACAGTATAACATTGCCATTGCAAGGTCAATAGAAACTTGTTGACACTTAATATCACACCTGTAATCCCCGAAGGGGTAGACAGAGGAGTGTAGTAATTTATTGGCATAGAAAATTTATCTTTATAAATGTGTAACAAAGAAGACCCAAGTGTCCCTGTATAAAACTAACGTGCGGTGTCAGTACACGTCCTTAGTTACGGTAATAGAGACCTCTATTTCTGAAAAGTCGAGGACCTTCTGCGACCGATAAGTCTTATATCATCATTGTAATCGTACGCCTTATTACTAAGATATGTACATACGTGCTCTGTGGAGCGTCCGCGTTATCAGCACGACACCGGACTTAAATGATTATGCCAAATTAATGACTTTTACTTTTTATACTTACTCTGGTTATGTGAAACTCAATCTAGGGCTATGTCCCTAATAGTATTTTTATTGGCAATAATTTAGAAAGATATGTTATCAGTAAAAATTGGATTTCAATTTTAGTATAAAATGGTTGTTGTCAATCGGCTTTTATTTATTTTTTAATTTATAGTGTATTTTGTTTGTTTATTTATAATTAATGTAAATACAAGACATATGATTTCCAATAGCTTTGAATATAAAATTTGAGTTCGCATATATGGAGCCTTTAGAATCAATTATCAGAAGATATATTGTATGAAGAAGTAATAACCGTTTAATATGGAACTGCCTTTATAAAACATATCTAAATTTTGTTCAACAGCAGACATAATTAGTGGTTTGACGGTAAGACGTTGTTGGTTTTCCTTGATATCATTCCCCCTTTTAAAATATGTACATAATTATGTTAGTAATAAAACATTATTTATAAACTTAATTCATGTTTCCTCTATTGGATAAAATGTTCAATGTAAGTAGTTTCTGGGAACGGCAATAAAGTACATTTGTGAACAAAACTGTTTAGATAAACAGCTTGTAAAAAAAATAAAAACAATAGATAATAGAACGCAGCAAAAAAAAGTTCGAATGTAGATTTAAATTTGGAATACCCGCGGCTGTGTGTGCGTTGCGTTGGACTGCTTCGTATTCGTAACAGACACAACTCGAAATAAACTGCAAGTCGCCGTCCTCCTACTCGTACGTGACTCATCCCTATTAAAGTACTGCGGTACTATTGGAAACTGATGTGAGATATTATTTAACTTAATTTAGATGAAATTCAATTAATCAAAAAGGCTATATAATTGAGTTTTATCAATTGTAACAATGAATAAATTTCAATGTTTTCATTAAAACAAAAATGATTTCCATTTCTACTTAATCTAATAATGAAATGAAATTAAAATAAATTGGAAATATATTGTCTATGATTATGTTATTAGGCACCAATTTATAGTTAAATTTTAGCATAAAATTTAGTCAATTTTTAGCTCAACGTTGAAATGAAAACCTAACAAACTTGGGTTTTTAATTTTTATTATTAAATATCTAACAGTATGTAATAACACTTAACTAGATTAAAATAACTCAAATCACAACTTTGCGTTATTAGAGTCATACTCTACGTCAATCACATTGGTTTGTTACTTAGGAGTTTTGTGCGCGATATTACCAACTGATGTAGAGTTCCTTTTGCTAACGGGTATGGATGCAACACAACACGCGTATGTATGCAATGACAACACGTTACGGATGTACACACACATACAAAACATTTCGAGCTCCAACATGCTTGTGGAACATACTGATGTGTCACGACCATTAGCTGTCTCTTTCCTCTCATTTTATAACTTTTCTCGTCTCTTACGCCGACCAAATAAAGGTTTTCGGATTTTGATGACAATAAAAGTTTGAGGGTATGGCGTGAATTTTTTATTACAACAAATGTTTAAGAATCAAATAAATAAGCAACGTGTGTTTGCAGAAGATGGACCAATGACCTGGTCAAAGCCGAAGAGAAACGGTTTTCCCTAAAATGAAGAAAAACATGAGATGTAGAATTAGGGCTCAATAAAGATAATGCTGGATGCGACAAGCCGAAGACAGGGCGCGATGGCGCTCATTGGGGGAGGCCTATGTCCAGCAGTGGACTGAATGATGATGAAAGATAATGCTTAATTTGATTTTGTTAATTTGATTGATGATAATTCGATGTAATTTTCACTCCTATTTTTAGTTTAATGAAAAACCGATGTTACACACACTCGTTACCATCACATTGGTTCAATTATCAATTTAATGAAACCATTAGCCCCCGCAATAATTCGAGATAGTGAACCATTACTCTAGAAATTTCTCTCTTAAAAT
This sequence comes from Parelbella machaon machaon, assembly GCA_018246775.1. Taxonomy (NCBI): domain Eukaryota; kingdom Metazoa; phylum Arthropoda; class Insecta; order Lepidoptera; family Hesperiidae; genus Parelbella; species Parelbella machaon. The sequence goes on from DWFV01000870.1 coordinate 6,431, forward strand.
TAGTTCAGCCTAGCTCTCTATGCAGACACTCATATCAGCGTTTCCCGATCGTTAAAACGTGTGCCCAGCGAGAGTGGACACTTTCTAAGTGGCCATCGCCCATGCAGATGGTCTCTATCAACAGATTAAGGCCACCAAGGTCTCGTTTAGACGTGAATTAGGCTTTCCCCGGCACTATCTCCGTCAGACTGTACTGGATTGCTTTTAGCTCGTACTAGTTTATCAAAGAAATTATTATAGGCGGTAACTTAGCTAGTGTCAGTACAGATTTCATAATGATCATTATATATTGCAGATTTATAAATCTCGTAGAACTGGCATTCAATTAAGCAGATTCAAGGTAAAATACGTTGCCATTATATAAGTCAATTCCTTTGTCATTTAATTTCCTTTGATTATTGATTTACTTATATTGGCGGGGGAACATTGATTAATATTAACTAATAATAATAATAATTTATTACAAGAATGTTGTCTACTAAAACGATGGTGTGTAATTATATAATTACAGAATTTAGAATTAACCGAACACATACCTTCCAGATTTCTAGAACATGTAAATTTTTTTTAGCCGTACATTCAGCGTCGCCGTCATCATCATAAAGCCTCTTAACGCTGTTGGACATCAGATTCCTCTCTTCTCAGACTGAGATTATTTTGGCTCAGAAAAGCATTATGCAGATCTCAAAGATGTGCAGTATTCCTCGCGATGACTTCTTCCCTATTATAACAAGCTATATTTAAAGCTGAAACCAACACATTTTTGTACAGAAACAGAAGCGTGCAAATATTTCAACGTCTGTTTTCGTTAGAGAGAAAACAATTTTTCTTTTACACGAAATCTAAAGTTTTGAAAGGGAGAAAAATGTTACGGACAGAAATAAGCTACTGTGAATAACTTTAACAAAGTGTTACCCAAACACGTGGTTTGTGTTCGCCGCTCGTCAGTTTAACTAGTTGAGAACAGATCGTCTATTGACCTATTTAACGGCTTTCTTCCCTTACAATTAGTTACGAGTATAGTGGTTCTTGAGAATAACATTCGTTGACTAAAGGACTAAAAAGGACTACTTATTACCAAATTATCTCTATATTAATATAGAAAATGTTTATCCATATGTACTATTTGTAAGCGCGGTATCACGCCTGTAATCCACGAAGAGGTGAGCAGAGGGATATAATACACTCCCGCGTTTTACCAGTTAGGTACCAAGTTTACTTCCTTTTCTATGGTGGGATAAATGGTGAAAATTAGGATTACTGCATTCCTCTGCCTATAATTTAATAATTTCCTCATAATGGTAATAAATATGTTGAGGTGTACTAACTAAACTGCCGGTACCTGATCTGTTTACGGACAAGAAAATTAGTTGTTATAATGGCGAATAAAAACGCGCTGGCTGTAACAAAATTTTGTTTATTTGTTTATATGTACTTGTTTATTTGTTACACTTGTTTATATGTTAATGTAACAATGCGCCGCGCTGTGTCGCAACCGCATAATGACAAACATACGATACTTGATTGACCTAACATGCGCTTAATATGTATGTCATATAAATTTAAACACAGGGTGTTACAGAAACGATTCACAGAAATGATTTTATCATATTATAATATAATTGAAAAATGTGTTACACATTTAATTATTATTATCAATATTATATCGGCATTCCAATTTTGTTACGGTGTGGACAGAGAGCACTGATTAGGAATTAGCTTTATTCTTATAAACTTGCTGTGCGTTTTTTACTTATATCGCTCCCTTCAAAAAGGCACGCTGATTTAAACGCACATGGTCAGTCAGTCATAGTAAAAATGTCCGCGTTAGATTTGAATCCAGGATTCCGTTCTTTTCTCAAATGAGTTCCGAGTTGAACAGTGAGATGATACAATGGTACAAGAGGATGACAAAGTGAAGAATCCAATATTTTAAGGGATTGTTAACAGTTTTAATAAAAAAACAATGTAGGCAGCGTTTTCTCTTTTAAGTATTAATTTTTAGTTATAAATTATTGTAATTCAGAAAAAATCCCGAGGATAATAATTAATACACAAAAAATAAACTATGTAGTACGCAAAAATGTTAAGTCTTTTAAGATATTTTTCTCACATTAACTAAATCAATGATTACTATTAGAAGCCTTTTACATACCTGATCTCATCGTAACCCTTGGTCACAGGTGCATATCTACCTCAAATCATAAAGTTAAACACTATTGCGCCGGTATTATACATAAAAACACAAATACATAAATTTATTGTGTAACAAATAAGCTGTAAATAACTCGTTCATAATTCTTTTTTAACAAATACGCTGTAAATAACTCGTTCATAATGCTTTTTTAACAAATAAGCCGTGAATAACTCGTTCATAATTCTTTTTTAACGAATAATCTGTAAATAACTGGCTTATAAACATCTAAATTTATTTCCACTCGTGTCTCAGGACATCGGCCATGGTGTCGTAATAAACGGAGAGACACGCGATCCGGTGATTAATCCGACGAACGATACCGTAGCAACAGATGCAGATGTGATGTAACGGGTTGCTGGAAATGTATTGATGCGCCGCGGAAATATAAAAATGGGATGGAATTTTTTATTATGTGTCATAAACGTTTTGTTTAGTGCTTACGCAATCTTGTGGGATCTGCATCACGTAACATCGCGGATCTAACATCTCATTTGCAAATCAAAGAGCAAAATGACTACACGAATATACAAGACGAAAAACTTAAACATACACTTACAAATTTTTTAGTAACCACCGAAAAATTGATAAATGTAGATATTGTAGCATTGGCAGGTACACGATTATTCGGCAAGGTTTCGGTGAACACGATGAGGTCGAGAAATACGTTAATGAAAAAAATATCTCACAAATAATTATATAGCCTAGTACTGATTTATATTTTAGACTGCTCTAACTCCTAGTGTATAGAATTCCTGGACCTTCGGATCTCTATCTGTAGGTACTAAGTTATGTACGATTTTAATATTAAATATTATTTACTAATATGGTTAAGAAAAACGTGATAAATGGGAAACGTTCTCCAAAATGTTCTCTAATACTTATGAAGTCGGCGAAACGAAACTTGGCCAGCATGGCACGCAATGCTCATAGGTCGCGTGAGGAGAGTAATGTCCAACATATTATGAAACGTGTAGAACTATGAAAGGATGTATGATAATAAGGATGGAGTTTTTTCTCATTGAAAGTAAAAAACTATGAGAAACGTCATTATCGTTTTCATCAAGCGTACTGGAGCAGCCTGGAGTATTATGCTCCCAATTTTTGAGCTCAGCAGTGTGATTGGAACTGCAGTTTTAAAAAAAAAAGCATTTTCTCGTATACCTACATCAAATTTTATTTTAATAATTTATTTCTAATAAAAAGAAATAAAAACTATTATAAGCATGTACATTTCAATCCGTAACATATAAATAGTCTCTAGCTTGGGTCGAAAGTATGTTTGACTGAATTTCTTGAATATTTTATTACTATAGCAAGTATAACTTGTGAATACTACACGCCTCTGCTTCCCACTTCGAGGAAATGCCGCCCTGATATTATGTTATGGGATTTTTTTTGTCTCGACGAGTGTTAAATGAATAATCATTTCAAATTCGAAATCCCGAAACCATATTTCCTCTTATTATAGTAATTTATACATTTAATTAAGCTGAATGATATTTTTATTATAATGCACGATTATTGCAATAAAATTTGCTGATCAGGCACGATAATTCCAAGTTGCTTGTTATAGCTGAGTTTATTAAGGTTAACGCTAAATAAACGTAATTATTGCCGTTGTGCTGTATCGGGTGTTTGCGTAATTATAGGGTCAATAAACTTATTGACATGATTAACGGCATTAGTGCATAATTTGCGTGCAGATATTCAATTAATTGAAATCTAATTTAATTATCTTGAGCAATTTAGGTACGTGACTGCTATAATTATTATTGTCGAGATAAGTTCTGTGTGAATTGCGATTTTTATCGATCGTCAAGGAGATAGTGTGTTTGATATTCAGTAACTATGAACTTATAAGGTCATTTCGTTGCACGTATTCATATGTAAAGAAAAGTTTTTTCACCCGTCTAAGTTGCGGATCATATAAAGAAGTATATAGATAATATCCTTTATAAATATATACATTAATGTCAAACACATACTGGGTTTAAATAATAGAATAGAAACGGTTTTGGAGGTTTAATCATTTATCAGGTGTGTGGAGGTGTATTCTCAATAACGGTCAAGCTTAGAATCTTATGAATGACCGTCGAATTTCGCAAATTGAAACGTTACGTAAAGAGATTCTTTTATTTATAAAAGCGTTCATCTGAAACTCTAAATAATTATTTAATAAGTCAAAAAATATACACAATGAAATAGAATTATAAACATTAATTAATTATTCTTTTTATAAATATCAATAATAATGAAAATAAGGTGACGTCACGCGTGTAACTCCCAAGAGGTAGGCAATGTGTGTAGTACACTCCGCAGTTCACTAGTTACGTTAATAATTATAAATCTGAATAATGCACAAACATATCTGTTTTGACAATTTCGCGAGGTCTCAACTCGAGTACCTATTTGGAACTCAAGTGTCATTAAGAGGACCTTCCGCTGAGGTCACTTCGGTATAAAGGGACCCCGACATTGAACTTTGTATTTCCGGATTGGATGAATATAATTCCACGAAAACGGACCACGATTTATTGCATTTACTTAATAATCAATATCAATGTACGTTGTTTGGTATACGTATATGGTTTTTCTTTCATTTATTGTATCTTTCTTATGTTTTTAAAGTGAAACTTTTATTACATCGTCTCAAATTTTTCTTTTATATTTTTTTCGTACAAATAGTACTTTAACGATAGTCTGATAATATCTGATTTATAAATATTCATACTTGATTTTTACATTTAAAAATTTTATTCAAATATTTGACCGGGATAGTCAGAACAAGTCATTTATTTATTTTATTATTTACGTACCAAAACAAATTTAATGATAAAAATGGAATGAGATCTGTATAAAAGTATTGTTTATTTCTAAAGAAATCACTTTCAGCAGACCTGATTGGAAAAGGGGTTAGTCATAAGTAGCGGCAGATAAAATATAATAATAATAATAAAAAGTAATAATCGACCCATTTGTCATTCCACTGTTGGAATATGGGTCTCCTCTCATATTGAGAGGGTTAAAGCCGTAGTCTGCCACGCTGGCCAAGTGCAGGTTGGCAGACTTCACACACCTTAGATAACACATATGTAATTGTTAATTGGCTATTCATTCATATCGCAATCTTAAGCAGGTTAGTAAATTCAAGGTTGATTCATAGGTATTAAGATCTCTTGACATGAAACAAATGTAAAAGTACTTTATAAAAATCCTAGAGCGTTATGTTCGAAGTGCACGTGACGTCACTTATTATTAAAATTATAAGTCACATCAACCAACAGCCGTTTGCATGAAATTATACAGAATTGAAAATTGATACAAAATGGGGCATAAAAAGAGGTTTCTATCAAAGCTGGAAAAGCATTGGCAACTCCTCAGTCGTTGCACATGTCCATAGGCGATGGTGACCGCTTACTATTAGGTGGCCCGCTGCCTGTTTACTTAACTCAAATTATAAGAAAAATGACATGAAACGCCATGGACAGGCAGAGGTTAATAATGTGAACATCACCAACGAACAAGCAAGTTTATATGACCAGGTCGTTCATCTGGAATGTTACTAGAGCCTATCAGCTCACTGATTGGTAACGGTAGCAGCGGCTACGTTCCGTAGGAAGTTCAATGAGATGGTTTTGTGTTATGATTTTGATACCACTTGATTGGGCTGAGGATATAAGCATCTAGTTTCCGCAACACTAAATATCTCTACATCTGTGATCTTCGTAAGTTCTGTACTATACGATAGCTTGCAGTTTCTATGTTGCTCCATCGCTCCTTGTCATTCATGTTACTGGAACTAAACGACTCTCAAACATGAGTAAACTATGTTGAATAAATAGCGTGATCATCATCATCAGCCTATCTCAGTCTGCTGCT
>DWFV01000871.1:0-12505 GCA_018246775.1 Parelbella machaon machaon
TTATCATCCTTATTATCATCATCCTCAGCCCACTGCCCACTGCCCGTCATCCCATCACTGCTGGACCTAGGCCCCTCCAACAGTGCGGTTATGCTTAATATTATTATTGTTATGTTATGGGTAACGCTTAAGGTATTTGTCTATATCATTGCGAGATTTAAAGATCAATTTAAATTTACTTAACTATGGTCATGGCCACAGAGTACAAATACTCTCTGATGTTAAATCTTTCCAGAAATATTTTCACTAGACACTGTATTTTAACAAGGGACTGTCAGTACACTGTGGCTGGGAATATTTAACAGTTTCTAATATTATTAATAATTGACATAATTATTTTAAACAAAATACATAGACGAACGGACATATTACGGCCCACTCTATATTTTGAGTTCATCTTGAAAATATTTTCATAGCGATGAAGTTTTTTCATACTTAAAGCCTCAATTGCGAAGGTTCTAAAGTCAAGGTCAACTGACTTCCGGTCGCATTCGAACCGTCGTGAAGCAATGAATGATTTATTCGAGACATTAATATCTCAACAATATATGTAGTTGTACAAAAAATATTGCAACTCTCTTATAGAATCAGTCTTCTTTATTTAAAAACAGTTGCAATAACAATTCATTTGCAACCGTCAGCTCGAGTGCAGTAAAAATAATATCAGTAGAATATGATACTCGCAAATTCTTGGGAATCGAGGAAATGGTGTCGAAATACAATGCAAAAGAATCTGAATGGAAAATAACGAAGTGGACAATAAAATGAATGTTACTGATACGTAGCGACGTGGGGCGCGTGGCCTGCGCGTGCGTCGCCATGTGTGCAAATAATAATTATAACACTGTCCTCATTTGGCCTCTTGTTTACAATGATAAAACGAACCCGCAACTCGGCGCTCCGGCCCCGTCGCACTCGAACACATCTGTCTACTACCGCTTTCATTGGACATGTACACTCGTACGACTCATCATCATTATCATCAAACCTTTTAACGTTCCACTGTTGGACGCGGGTGTCCTATCAAAATGAGTAAGCTTAATAGGCCTGCTGGCTAAATGCTGATTGGTAGATGTCGCAACCTCTAGAGAACATTACGGAGGACTAAGGTGTGCAGAATTTCTCACAACTCTCTCCTTTAGCGTTACAGCAAGTGGCATTTCATCATAAAACACACAATGTTGTTAAATGATGCACGCCAGAATCTAAACCTAAAACCTCCAGCGAGAAAGTATGAATTCTACACCACTAGGCTATCACAACTTATATTCATATAAGCATTTTTAACAAATATTCCAACCTATAGTCTACTAATCATTGTACTAATTATGTTGTCAATCGATACAATAATTGCTTAGTACATTAGAGACAGAAGCCAGGGGTCTAACTATGTAACTCGATCTCACACCGCGGAATTAATTACTGACCACAACTGTATCAGTGGAGCTGCAGCACGAGATAACGCGAAGTTGAACTGTCTCACGTCGTATCGTCGTCACTCGAGAGGCTTATAAGTAATGTTTTGTCATTTTTCGGATACTTGCATTTTAGACGTTTTACTCTTAAACATTTCCTGAGTATTTTTATACATGATTCAATTTGTACCGGCTTAAACCATGTATGTTTTTTCTTCGGGATGGTCGGACTAGTTTCGGATCTACATGAGTTCCTTCATGAGCTCCCGCCGATTGCCACGTGGTCGCAGCGGAAATTGAATGTCGTCAGGGCATCCTGAAAAACATACGCGCATTAAATCGTCACATGTTTAATCATTTTAAACGTTATGTTCCGTTTTCATGTCAACCGTCTTCCTACTGCCCTTTGTAGTGTTCGCGGTAAACAATTCTCATTGCGTATTGCCGATTTACGTCATAGATTGTTTAGGTATGTTTTTTACAAGGGGGCGGCCGCCTCCCTCGAGCGCTGCAAATACGTCATCAACTTTATAATTCAACATCCGCATTGCATTACCCAAAATACTTTAATATTAATATCCTGTTTTTGGACTTGAGCTAAAATTATATATTGGTGTCGAAAGCGATAATCAGTCATATAATTCATGGAGGTAGGATTAGCCATGTGTCAGACGTCTAATACCCCCTATATGATAAATTAGTGATCGGTGACTGATAAGATCGAATAGCCCACCAGTGCAAACTCGTTGAATGAAAACTAACGCAATTGTCGCTCGGAATCTCATCAGACGATCGTGACGGGAATGAACGAAGGACCTATTTTTCTGATTCAGGTACGTAGTGTAAATGAAGAGCTAGATTTTATTAACTGTGCAAAATTGTGTTTCGCAAACTAATATCTAACGTCGACTATCGCGCTGTGGCCGGATTATAAAAACGTGGCTTAGATAATACCTTTTGTAATCTTTACAGCTCAGGCATTAGCAGCATTAGAAACAGTTGATAAGTTGTTTTATTTGCGGAAAAATTGAAAATAATATTTAGGCATCAAAACCTCACGACTGTCACGACCGGGATCTTGGCCTTGATATGACTACACATAGGTATTTGCCTATTTGTATGTATATTATGCGAAAAATAAAGATGCTTCGCACAGTCGATTGTTTCTTATGAGCCTAGTAGGTATTGGCGGTGGTCTGAAATTACGGATTCGTAGCTCACGATTTCTGATTTGAAATAATTGGTGCGGTTAGCGGGTGTGAGTTATAGGTGTTGAGTCGGAAACTAGACAGGTGCACGCTACATGCGAATTGCCGAGCGCCCGCCGCCGTTCGCCCGCTGTCCATGATTATTCATATCCACCTGACAACATTCGTCGATTTGTAGAGATACAATATTTCTACCAATTTCAATGACACAATTACATTTCGCGGTAACAAGTTCTAGTTCATTCATCGTTGTGTTGTTTTCGTCAGCATTCCAATTACCAGTGACGTTTTTGACTACACTTATTGTAACCGCTAGTGCGTACGAATTTTGTTTATAGTCCTTACTAACAATTAGGATCATGTAATCCCATATAATATTTACGTTCTTTTACTATTTTATTAAAGATTTTTTTCACTATAAAAACGGTTGTATTATTTGATATTAATTAACGTTGATGGATAGTCTGAAGTGAAATCAGTAAATAAAATCATCACCGGACCGGCGCTCCCAGCGGTCGGCTGGGAGAAGTCAGCGATTGCCACCTGACACATACAGGTTAATTACCTTCCAACAACATAATGCTTGGACGCTAGTGTCACCATAAAATGTGTAATTCGTCGGCTTTCCCGCATTTAACATCATCGAAAGTACCTATTTATTGTCATGCAGCTCGTAAAGGTCATGTTTAAAAATACATTCACGTTCGTGCGAAACAATACCAATGTTTTATATGCAAACTGTGTCTTAAATTTTTCGGATTTCGTGCTATATGACATCACAACAATTTTGCGTATTTCTACCTGTGTGCGTATTTCTCTGTTGTTACATTATGAATCATTATGGATTACGGATCATTAAATCATATTCATATTTTCTTTAAGTTCAATTTGAACTTCCACTGTGCTCTGTAACCCATACAAAGCACCTAGAGCCGCACATTCAAAATGTCATCCATATGAATGCATTAACATAACGACCATGACTTACACTTCGATCGACCAAAAAAATCTTGAAATTAATACAAGATACAATTATTCTTCGTTGCACAACCAATTTATAGTTTAGCAGAGAAATGACTGCGTCTTCCCTTGAGCCGCTGTCCGCCGCCGGGCGCGCGACGTGTGGCCACTAAGGCGGCGTGTACTAGCAGCCGGTTTGCGAGTGTGGGAGCGCGTTGTTCCCTTGAACCTGGGCCCGTGACCGCGTCGCCGCGCGAAACGCACCAAGCCAGCGCCGAGGGTACTCGTTGCAGGCTCGATACAGAGGACAAAAAATAATCGTATCGGACGTAATGAAATACATTACGACAAATTAATTTTCTAATTGTGTTCGTCATACTCTAGCAAGTTAAAGTAAATGAATGGTACAAGGTACATGTGAATATGTTTAGAGCCAGTCTTAACGAGAAACGGTTCGTTCGATACATTTTGATCGAGTGTTAATCTAGCGTTATTCCATCAATAATAATTTTAATACCTAGAAATAGCCCCACGCCTCTTGATGTAAAGCTACGCAGACCGTATCCCGGTATATGCCTATAGCCAGACACCTGGTGAACATGCATAATTATATCTATAAAATGCTCTTACACTTCTTTTCTAAACACAACCTATCACAGATGACCTATTCACACCCTCCGGCCCAGCAATCAGGGTCATTAACCGTTACACCAAGGCCCCAGTCAATTCTCATTCATCAGTTTGCGCACAACGCGGCCACCGGAGGCGAGAGGTCACTTAGGATAATTTGAAACGCATCGGCACGCGCGTGTCACGGACTGATATATAAACACACATAAATACATATGTAAACAAGAAGCGGAAACTACCACATTGTAAATATGTGTCCCTGTAGCTCATCTATTACACCGTCGCTAGGACCGGCTCCAAGTAACGGTGGCGACCACTAAGTAAACAAGCCCGTCCCGTAAACAGGGAAAACTGCTATGTTTCATGTTTTTTCCTCCGAACGCGATGTGTTTCTTCGAACAGATCGCGGCTGGGAAACAGCTAATAATTAGTAATTATGTAACTCCAGCAAGAAGCGAACTCTGAGACGTTTTCACTGCAAGTAGAAAATTTTAGCCATGTCTGTAAACAGCGACTGCGTTAGAACTATAATTAGTTAATAGTAGAAAGTTTGTGTGTGCAAGGAAATTCGACTTCGGATGTATTTGCACTATGTAACTATGATATCGTTACATCGTTAACAGATCGTTATATTTGTCGACAATTTTTTTTAGTCGACGAAATTTGTTGCAAACCGTTCTCCTATATAATTATAATAATAAAACATTTTATTGCCTTAAAAATTACAACGATATAATAGGAGCTTAACATTGAACATGTTCTTTCTTTAAATTTAATATTTATTTAATTAGGTATATAAGAACGGGTGCTAGCAGAGAGGTTTTGTTTTTGTCTATTCGGGCTGATCCATGGCATATGCGCATGGCATGGCTCGTATGCGCATTCTCAATTCAAAATAATTCAAAATGTCTAAATGTAAGGGGTAGGTAGAGGAGTGTAGTACATTCAGTGTTTAACAAGCTATGTTACATGTCCCATGAAATAGAGGGTGAGTTTATTGACATACGCATAACGCATCGAATATAGCCTCGGGCTACTATGGAAAATTTCAACTTAGCGAAACCTAATAATACCTTGCCCGTCCCCGGAATTGAACCCAGCAACGCTTGTTCGGCAGTCGTGTTCACAACCGCTAGATCAACGAGGCAGTCACTAATCATACTTACAAATTTTATTGCTGTCATAAAGTTTCGTTACATTTGAATTGTATTTAAATCGTTTCTTATATAACAATTCCAGGCGGGCGAGCCAGGCATCGTGGTGCTGCGACCGGAGGCGCTCGCGCCCGACTCGGACTCGGAGGTGGACGAGGACGACGGGCGGCCGCCATCGCCTTGCGGCGTGCGCTTCGTCAACGACAACGTGCTCATCAATGGCCGCTCCTCCATGCCCACGCGACCCAACAAGGACCGTATATCCAAGGCACGTTACCACAACAATAACTATGATAGTACACTATGAATGACAAAAACATGATCACTAGCGACGTTGCGACACCCATAGCTTTTTTTGATACCAAAAATTGGTCGCCTCGTCTATGTCTACACGTTGTCCACGTAAATTAGTAATTGCGCTTGAGAAGGAAAAAGAGGTCATTGTCTAGTAAGTGGTTGCTTAGCTACCCGGTGACATACGGTCTGCACTGGAAACTTTGTCGTTTGTTATTTTACTTATCATAATAATAACATTTAAATTCATTTCGGTTCTTAATTTGTGACATAACGTTTACTAATTGGAATATTATAATTACAGTACTTTTTTCCTATTCATATGGGATTACAAATATTTCAAAATAGTGTTTATATATATACACTTAATTAATAGAATCGTGTTACGTAACGAATTATTACAAAAATATTAATTGTATATTAATGAAGCACAACTTAGTAATTTCCAAATCTGAAATATAGAACAATGGAAAAATTTAAGAACGCAGAAACAATAAAGTAACGTCTATTTTCATTTATAGAAAAGCGTTCAACAGTATGCTATGTACGTAAAACTCATTGCTTCCTGCTTTAAATTGAGCATACATATACTCGAGTGCGAATCTGGGTGTTAATAGCTTGTTAAGTAACTTTACATCACTCGTTTAGGCTGATTTTTCATTAGCTCTGAAGGTGTTATCTCGCCTGAACTAAAAATTCCATTTTGCAATTACAAACTTTCCATTCTTTCTTAAGTTGTTCAAAGTCTATGAACAAGTATAGAATCACATTTAGCCAGCTACATCTTCACTTGTACCGCTGTTTAATAAAAACTTGGCAAATATTCCAGCTGAAACTGCAGTTCGACGATTCGTTAACGCGCACGTTCGAGTACCCGTCGGAGACGTCGCTGTGCGAGGAGTCGCCGTCGGCCGCCGCGCCCGCCGCCGCCGAGGGGCCGTGTCCCGGCGCGGACGCACCGAGCGCGCCCGACGGCGCTGCGGGCGCACAGCTCGCCGCCAACACGCATATAGGTAAATCCATTTTGCTGTCGTTTGCTTTACATATATATAAAATACATTCGATTTTGTTTTATTATTGTACACAAAATAACATTTTGGTAGGTCAACTTTTTAGTCAGCATTGTAGGTCAACTAAAGACTTAACAACTAAAACTTAGGTAGGTACTTGCGGACGAGTGCTGGAGATTTGTTTTAAAATTTATTCTTACAAAGAATAGGTTGCCCATCTGTCAAATTAAAACTCATAATTGTGGTAGATGAGAGCTGCCAAGGAAATCATAGTAGCTCCGGAATAGATTATAGAAATAAGCAACAGGTGTTACTCGTGAACGTCAAGAAGTGATTGGTTTATTGACGTAAATATAACAGTGTCAAAATATTATGACCGTAGATTAAAGAATCGCGTTACAAATAATACAAACGTTCATTATGTATTTATTTGTTTTTGACGAGAATATTCAATGCGGGTAGTGGCAACCAGTTACTCTTAAACCACTGCCAGAAAAAAATCCTCTAGTGTCCCTCTTTTCACCGAGCAATACCTCAAAAAATAATATTTACCATAAACTGTCGACATGAATGATTTTAAACGAGCGAACGAGAATTAGAACGAGTTATAATATGTCCGTAGTGTCGCCGAACGGCGCGCGAGAGGCGTTCGTGTGAACCGTAAGCTTTATATTAATGGTAGCCCTGCTAATTACTGTTCAGCCAGTAGAATGCTGTATGTACTCTCATTCCCTCAGAACTATCGTTGAAACGCTTCCAGTATGCATAAGTATACCTGTTCTGTTAGAGGTACGATTTAGGGGAACAGATATTTCCGGAAATTATTTCAATTAATTATATTATATTAAAGCAACCGCTATTGATATCATTTTGTGGGATCTAAACGGTCATTATTTCCAACTAACTCAAAAACAACTGAGTTTTATGTAAGATATTTTAACGTTAAATTTATTTGTGAACTGATTTGTTTGTTTATCTAGTTTTATAAGTAGGCAGTGCTAGAAATGAACCGAGCTTTGTTTCATTCTGAGTTAAAAGCGTGCATCTTCACTAAGCTTTCAATAATATTATATACATTAGTTTAATATATCATAAACAAACATAAATAGATTGTCTCCTAATATTTAAGTTAATTTTATTTTGCTACATTCTGCGCTTTTTTATACGAAGTATGATATGCATTACTACCAACACATGTTTCGGCCCAAAACGGAATGTGTCTTTAGAGATATGGACTCAGCAACTTTTTATTATAAAGTGACATAGTATTGACATTATGTGACGTTTTAAATGTAAGGTTAAAGTCTCTGAAATTATGGAGTATACTATTTTATTTACGCTTTATTAAATTCATATAACTGAAACAGATAATATAATTTGTTATCATTCGCTGACGTTTTGACTTATCTCATAAATGACGTATTTTCTGCATATAGTTATATTAGGATATTAATTTATCTACTGGTGTCCTGATACGATAATGGCTAATAAATTTGAATAACGTAAAAAAATATTTTTTTACAAATACTGGCAGGTAGCACCTGTTAATAGCATCATGAAAAATTTAACGAATCTAATGAGAAAACTCAAATTCGTAGCAGCATCATCGTGTCATCGATCATATAACATCCTTGGAATATTTATATTTATCGGGAAAAGACCCGCATCGGAAACCTCGCGCCCTTGAACCGTCGGCGGGACATGGTGTGATTCGTTATACGCTAAAACTGTAATCGGAAACGTTCCACTGGTGTTTGTGACGCACACTATCATAAGCCGCGGTCGCTAACCGTCGCCCGTGCACAGCGTCGGCGGCGCTGGCGCGCTACACGCCCAGCAAGACGCGCGCCGCCGCCTTCCAGCTGGGGCTCGCGCCGCCCGCGCCCTGCCCCGCGCCCTGCCCCGCGCCCTGCCCCGCGCCCTGCCCCGCGCCCGCGCCGCCCGCCTCGCCTACAGGTAATCGTCTCCCTTATTTTTAGCTAACGATCGCTCTATACCTAAAGTAACCAGACGTCCCGTTTTGAACGGGACTGCCCCTTTATTCGGCCACCTGTCCCGTTGTCCCCGAACAATGATCCGGGATGCAAAATAGTCCCGTTTTTTAAAACCGCATCCGACAATTCCGCCTGTCAGTTTTAGTAACTCTCAAAAATTTTCTCTTCTTACAATGACAGGGCGACCTTTTTTTTTGCTCGCGTAATTTAAAATACGATTAATTATTGTTACATAACATAAATAACATCAAAATGCACGCCTATTATGCAAACAAAAAGGACGGCTATTTTTTTGCTCGCCTAATTTGAAATTTGAGGGAGAAAAGAAGAAGCGATTATAAACACTGCCGCCCGTATGCGCTATCGATTAACCGGTAACGAGCGGAGGAGAGAACAAATATAAATGTAACTAAAAATAGTATTGCATATAATTAAATTATTACGTCTCGTTTTGAGTTTTATAAGAAATGGTCATTTTATCTATACCTCTTTTGGATCTTGTCTGTAATAGCTTTCATTATAGGGGAACTAGCTATGAACGTTATAGTGGGACATGAGTGGATTGAGATTTTTTAAATTATAGATTCACAAATTGCCTGTTACTATGACACAATTTTATAACAAAAGTATATAATTGTCGATGTTTAAGACAATGTTTACGATTCAGATAGGTATAAATAGACGATAGGATCACAATACATGCACCTACGCAGTGGCTACTAATGGCTTATGCAGTTGAATATTTGAATAAAGTGAAGATCAACTGTGATGAATGACCGTTTCTTCTCACACGTGGAGACAATATGTTTAGAAGAGGAGCAGTAATTTGTTTATTAAATCATCGCTACTATAATAACTTTGTCGGCTGTCTGTCTGCGCAGAGGCGGCGGAGGCGGCGGGCGCGGGGGGCGCGGGGGGCGCGGCGCGGCCGTGGAGCCAGTCGCGCGCGCACGCCACCGACCTGCTGTTCTGAGCGCCGCCAAACGACTCCTTTGATACTCATCCGTGTATTCCATCATGTATTACTAATTTAGTGTACACGATTATTTTTGAAACGAAGCTGTTATACCGAAGATGGCAGTGAACGTTGCGAGTGAGAGCCGGGTAAAGTTTTCCACGTTTGCAACGATCAAAATTTGTTGGTCCGCCACGTTGATGAGCCGATTGCAAGATGGTTATCGTTCGGCGACACGTGGCGGTCGATTTAATTAGTGCGCTATTCCATAAGTTCTAGGTTTATATTCTGAAATTTCATACTCATTACTTAGTACTTATATATTATCTGTCGATTTTCTACGCAACGAGTGACAGTCAGGGTTGACAGATCGATTCCCAAAAGTACCGAACGCGATATGACCTGGGGAAAGTTGAATGTGATCACAATAAAAGCAGTGAAAATTATTGTAAAATACATTTGACAAGTTTTTAAAAAGTAATATCTTGGGACATCTCCCGTTTCCCCTTATTTAAAAGATGTTGGATAAGATGTTAAAGAAAACTTATTAATAAAGTAATGAGTGCAAACCGCGCTGACTTTATTTTTCGAATTGATGAATGAATTCAGTCCAAGCTTGAATAAAAGATAATATCAGTTCACTAAAAAGTCGAACTTCTGGCAACCCTGATGACATCTCGTGTTCTATACAACATTTTTAACATTTTGAATAGTGTCATTCCGAAATCGGCGAAACAATCGATTTACACTTGTGTGTCACCAAAAATATAATCGAATTGATATAAATTGCTCAATTACTGTTATATAAATTTTTATAGCAACACCGAGTCATATCTCTGTAATGTATTAAGGTACTTAACTAAACTGTGTTAATAGTAGCGCGGAACTAACGAAGCTCGACTGACTAGCTGATAATGAACGTTTTCATGTCTTTGAGATATTTTACACGAATAGGGCGTACTTAGGAATAGGACGGAGTCGATGGATATTGAGAGGAGAAAAATGCAGTTTTCGATTTGTCGCCCAACGCAGGACATTAATGAATAAACATGTTAATGACCAAACAATCGTTATACTTGCATGTGATTAAATTCATTCCTAAATTTTTACACGATATTTTGACATTTTATATCAATATACAATATTAAATCAATAAAAATTGAGGTGTACGTTAGAATTAGGACTTAGTTGTTACAACTTTCTGGCTGAAGCATTTATTCCTTTGTACTTTATGACCAGCCAGAATTGCGTTGTAATCGACTGCATACTTAATCAAACTGTTGTCTGTCCTACTCTCTCACTGTCGTAACAGTTTGTAATGAAAGAGAAAGATAGTAGGATATTTAATGTATTTCTTTGCAGTATTTAGTAAGTCGGTATATAATTGTCGCTCAGACTATTCTAGTCCCTAACGCCTAGAATTAAACGACTATATTGCGTCGCTGTACGGTGTGCGTGTATTCCAATATTTAATAACTAGCAATTTGATGTTTTTGTCCTGTCCGCTGCGTACATATACGTCATATTATATACTACATGGCCTTAGTAAAAATGTATTTATAAGTAGTGTGCGGTAATATTATTGTATTCTTTACGTGTTTAAGATGTGAGCTTTGTTTTTGTAAAAATGGCGACCATTGGATCGTTAAACCACGACAACCCCCGACACTTGAAACGTTCAGTTCCTGCCGGCCACGTGCTGCACTGTACAAGGACTCGAACATCAAAAATGTCAAATTACAATGTGGTTGTATTTGCCGGTGGTCGCAACTCAGTCCGTCGCGAGCGGCGGACGGGGGGGAGGAGGACAGGAAGGGAAAAGTCCTCCGAGCATTTATTTTATCGTTAGATTATTAGTTCGTAGCGTAGGGAGCCGGTTCGTTCGGGCACGCTTTAAGAGTGTCATATTATTTACATTACATGTAGCGCTGCCCTCGCACACTCCACACGCACCTTTACTTTAGCGTTATTGCATTATCGTTTGAGTTGTATGTTTTGAAGAGTAAATGATGAATGTTTTCGGTGCAATTAAGGCATTTCGCGTTATGTCTATCTGGAGCATACCTTGTCGCGTGTCGCGTGTGCGAGGCAGCCCGGCCGCCGGCCGACACTTGCCAATGCCTAGTTGTATCGTATTTTATGCATATTATGACATTTAACGTAGGTTTATTATTATCGATGAATGTATTGTAATTTGAGTATCAGGTTTAGGTCAGCAGCGGACGAGTCCGCCGACCTGGCCGTCGGCGGACACTGTCCAAGGATAGGTACAAGTGGTGACCACGTCCAGCTCACATTGGGAGCCGGTGTTGGCGGGCCCGCGGTGGGGGGCGCGGTGCCACGTCGGAAGGTACAAAGCGTTGCAGGCTGTTAGTCGTGTGGAGGGCACTGATGCTGAAACGGCAATAAAACGTACACAAGCAAACCTGTTGTTTTCATTTCAACATCCTTTATAGGTAGATGCTGAATATCGCACTAGACTTCACTATTAGAGGGAACAGTAAAGCGTTGTTGGTCCATCGATGCTTTGAAATGGGCTCCAGTACTCTGTAGGAAAACTTTGTGGGTTTTAATAATTTAGATCTGTGGGGTTCTAAAAGTCGACATTCAATGAGCAAAAAGAATGTTCTTGTGAATATTAAGACGTGATATAAGTATATGCTACTTGGTGATCATTTTTAAAACGCTAATTGAACATTATTTTTATCAAAATACCTACTTATTAAATAAAATTTCAACGCAATTTACTTGTTTTTCTTTTAAATACTTCTTTTTCTCTTAAATACTAAAAAAAAAAACCTTAAATCGCGCCCGTAATCCCCGAGTGTAGTACATCGAATAGATGCAGACTCCGAGTTACTTCTAGAAATTCTAAATTAGAAAAA
>DWFV01000872.1:0-12502 GCA_018246775.1 Parelbella machaon machaon
CATGTCTATTGAGTATAATCGCTCGTTATCTGTATCATTCACCTGTTTAATAATATTCATTACACAATTCGCTTCTATATTCATGATTCAGTTCCGCGGTCTAAATGATTATTGTAAAAAAGACGGAAATTGGGTTAAGTAGATACCATTGTCACAATTTTCATGTGATACGAAAATATTTTAAAGTTTCGAAGTGCTTACAAGATCTTAAACAAGTTGAATAAGAAATCCTTTTATGCTGAAACTCATAGCCTCTTTACTGCTGAATAACGAGAACTAAACCTCGAGTCGGCTTATGAGCGCCCCTATAATTTGTCCGGGATTATCGCGAACGGAGCGCGGCGAATCCCGGCGATTAGTCACAAGTATCGCGAGATGAATTCACACAGCGCCCGGATCTTAGGCTTATCGTCGTAGAAATGAACTCCCACCGAATACTGATTACGATACCCATTACGCATTCAGGTAAAGGTGTGGAATTATCAAGATTGACTATAAATGCGTGGAAAATGTATATTTTGGGTTATATCGTAATTTTCAACGTTGTTATAATGAAAATTTCTTAAGATGTATGCATGCATGAGATGTATGTAATGCATTATATAACTAATTTGAGCAGATGTAAATTATATGGCTTTAATTCTTTAACAATAATATTTTTAAGACGTGAGACCCTTTCTCGCGGTCAAACCTTTGTCGTAGCCAGCTGTTGCATTTCGTTGTTATAATGGATATGTTTTCTATCTAGACCCTAAGGGCTCAAAGGGTTGAAAATTACCACATTGATGTTATTAAAAATAATTTTATATTTAATGTGCATTTATTCTATCTATATATCTATAAAATCAAATTCTTAAAAACTATTTTAAAATTATTTAACAAGTCAAACTGAGACACGATATAGTAATTTAATCTGTGACTGAAACGTGACACGGAACGATTTGACAGTTCCATAATGGTCATTCAGAAATGAACATCTAGTATCTACATGGATCTGTGTATTTAGCTGAAATTTTCGGTTATATATTTTTAACTTGAATTTACACCGTTTTATTTTTAAGTACTTTTTCCGTGACGTGCGCATAGTAACAGTCATATACCATTTTATTTTATAGAAATTGAAATACCACGTGATCGTGTATATCTATATATGCTATAGGACAGTATTCATAAGCCAGGAGGCCGGCACGCCTCAGGCGCGAGCCGCAATGTCCGTCTCACGCGCTCAGCTGCGGTGGCCTCCGTCCCTTGCACTATCCTAGGAATCCTCCGCTCTGATTTACCTCCACACCACTATTATTTAGCACGCCAAGTATAACCAGAATATAGCTATATTTATTAATACATATATATTGGCATGTATATAAACATTCACGCGACATTTAATAGTAAATCAGAATATACCTAATTAAATTGTCATGTTTATACATCAATCTCGCATACATATGTAAGTCATTAATAACATAACATCATGGCTGCAATCCCCGAAGAGATAGGCAGAGTAGAATAATACATTGTGACTTTTCACCAGTTATGTTTACCCCACCATGGAATTAGCGATAAGCCTATAGTCATACAATAGACACAAATCCAGAATACTAATTATGTACTAGTAGGAATGTCCATTTAGAAAAACCTGACTCGGGGATCGAATACAGGGCCTCTTAATCAGTAATCGTGCTTGTAACCGCTCGACCAAGTCTATTTTTCAATAACCAGACTCACGGCTCAATGTGCTTAAAAACTGACAAACCAATTTACAAATGTAATATATGTAGTTTCTTTTGTATGCAATATTGAGTGTTATCAATATCACGCACAAAAGTATCAATTTCAATTTAAAATTTTGTAACTGCAGATTGCAATGGATATTGTTCTTATAACATATTACACATGTGCTTGAAATATCAATTAGCCAGATCCCCGACGTTCGGAACAAAAGATATTGCGTCCCTAATGAATTCGTAATCTCCGTAATCTGTTCAATGAGAAATGGCATTTTCCGAATAGCGGCGCGCCGGCAAACAAATTAAACCTTACCCAAAAATGAATTTATCACGCGGACGGCGGGCCGGCTTCGACTAACTATCCATTTATGCTCGTGTTTGGACAATACTGCCCATACTGCCTCTCCCTACCTCTAATATCGGTGTTGGATAAACGATATTTAAACGCTTAACTGACGAATTATTACGATTGCCGTAAAAATATTCGTCAGCTTTGTGCACAGTTTCCTGGAATTGTTTTACAAACCATTTTTTTTTCAATATTTGGATACTTTAGTTACATGCACGTTTTCTGGAATGAAAGATACATCTATAAAGTGGATTTTAGAATATAAGAGCGTATTCAGCTGCTCTGTATAGTGAATCACAAAAACATGACGTTTAATAATTAACATACCGTATTCAATTCGCGACTAACTCGCTTGGATTATTACCACCAAATGTTGCAAGGTCCGCATGTTTGGGAAGTTCCAAATATTCTAATTTATCTGGGTGTCCGAAGGTGCCGCTCGCCGCTGATCGTCGGTTTGCGTCAGATGGCGGTGATTAATATGCAGGACGGAGATTGGCACGCGCCGTCTAAACCTCTTGTTTATTTTTCGACATTTTGAAAAACGTACGAAATTTAAAAACAACAATAACTTTGAATAAGCGAGAATGTACAAATTTTTCCTTTATTTTAACTAATAATCAAGTAAGTCCTGTTTAAATCTTTTACATATACATATGTATATTACCTTTATCAACAAAGAAATATATCTACACTAATAAATATTATATCAAACAATGTTCTTTGACACTATAATGATATTAAGGCGATGTTTTATATAGTAAATTTTAATATTTACAACATAGACGTGTTTATGATTATAGTGACACGAAAAAGGGGCAGTTAGCGACGCGTATTTGAAGCACTAATTTGCACTTAAGGCGAAGTACCACAAGGTTTTATGTATGATGATATAAATGATGCTGAACTCTTTTATTTCATTTAGTTTGATTACTGTGGTCAATCTTCATAAGCAGAATTAAGAATTATTTAAGAATTCTATTTTATGTGTATAAGAGACTCAATATAATTTGATTGTTAACTGTGCTAATGTAAGACAATATAGATACATATCTCTAGTTATTTTTAAATTGTGTAATAAAGTATTCATCACAATAATAATTACAGAATTATTAACATTTCTAATAATTCAGATCAGCCGTAATAGATAACTCATTTATATACAATAATACAAAGTATTTTGTTTAAAATTCAATTAATTTGGATTCATTACAAGAATGATGATGACAAGAAATTAATACTTATACAACTTTATGTGTAATTTTTAATGTCTGCTTAATTACCAGTAATCTGGAGAATATTTTGACCATCTTGTTATCTGGTGCAATAATTTTAAACAAAATGAGTGAGTTAAGACTTAAGTTTGCACAATAAATAATTGTTTCCCTAGGCGTAATTGCCGTAATTTCATGAATAATTACCGCCACAGAGCAATTAAATAAATTACAGTAGGAATAACGACCTCCTTCGGGCTTTAGTTTAAACTTAGGGCGCCGGCTGTTGCACGCTTTGAAATATAACTCTTACAGTTTAAGACGATTTGCCTCACTGCAGTAAGCAACGCGATGTCATAACTAATAGGTGCCAGATTTCAAAGTTCAAACTTACGGTAACCGAAAAAATATACGAAAGTTTTTAGGCGCGTGACAAATTGCGCGGCCGTGCAAGCTCTAAACACGTAGCCGCAAATCGTAGCGCAAACGCGGTTAAGCTGAAAATTTCAAAAAGAGAATCGCTGCTGTCATACTCGATATGGCCGGCTTCCAAATACTGGGATGCGGAGGCGAGGGAGGCGGGGAAGCTTCCCCACATGGCCAGTTAGTTACGCCGCGAATTATAGGGGCCATTACGATTCATTAAGGCCAGTTAGGCTTAAACCGGTGTTTACCCACACACACCGACGCACTCGCGTACACACATGAGCCGAATTTGCAACAGTTGGTGGGTATTGTTTGTTACAGGACAGAAAGAGACGGCTGGACGAGATGTATTGTGATACAAAATTTTAAGCTGCAAAATTGTGGGTGTAATTAGTGGCAGTCCTAACGAGGTTATGCCCTCCGTCACTGAAAGGTAAATTTTTGTTTTTTAATAGTCTATACTATATAGTAGTATAATATAGTTTGAGGATAACGCTTATATAGGAATTATATATTTATAATAAATTATTATACAAGTAGGTATATATGTATATAAATACTGTAAAAGGTACCCATAAACAAATGACACCTTTAGCTGCGTAGATCTATGAAAGCAGTTTGGAGATGTTAGTAAAGACATGCTGTTTTTTTTAAATTCAGAGCTTCAAGTCGTATTTATAATAAAATGTACTTCTTCCCTTGGTAGAATAATTCAACTTCTATCTGTATCTTGTGCTCTATAGAGGTGGATTCAAACGTAAGTCGGGGCTACGATGCTCAGTACTGGCTGTGTGCCAGTATTGACACTATCAGCTTCAACCACGTTCCCTCGCCAATGGACTACGCAAAGTATCTGCCGCGCTAACAGATAAAACAAGTTAGAACACGACACTGAAGGGTGTGGTAGTCACTTCAATACGGAAATACGGCTATGAAGTTTTGATATGTCGCCGTAAGTACTTGTCCACATTATGCACAAATGCCTTAAATTTTCCTAAAGGTTTTGTTACTGGACCTCTAATTCGATTAGCGATATCTGGCTCTTGTTCTTTGTCTAATAGTGCTTATCACATTTCATCAAGAAAACCTAGCATAATTCATGCATTAAATAGGTACATTCATGCATTCAAAACATGTCTATTTTAATTACTTTTAAAAAGAACATAATACAACGGGCGTATAACTAACCACGTGCGTTACGCTTGTTTCAGCAAATGTTAGTGTTTCTTGTTTAATGACTAAGCTATAAAACGTCTCAACGTATCTTTCGGGAAAACAGAAATATATTTTCAAATAGAAATGTTAAATATCGAATATTGAGTACTTTTTGTACTTACTTTTAAATATTTTAATAGCGTCTGCTCGCTACGCTCGTAGCTGGCGGTTTGCCAATATTGACATTATCGGCACTGGCCGCGCTCGGCTGCCCGTGGCCGACACAAAGTGTACGAGATAAAACAATTTAAGCAAATTTAGTCTAGTTTAAATCGAGGAATGGCTACAATTAGAGATCTTTGCCGTGAAACTCGTGCCGTGCAGTCGAACGTAATAGCCACAGCGAGCAGTTGTACACAAAGCATTCTATTTGTTAGCTATCGATATTGAGAACTCTATGTTTTGTCGAGAGAAATAGAGATAGGAATAAAGCTAATGCGAGAAATTGATATTATTGATGCATACTTAACCACGTTTCTATCTTTCCCAGTTACAGCAGTCCTATAATGGTATAGAGTGGCGTCGTATCCTGAATACCTTACCGAATATCATAATATAAAAGCAAAGTGGATTCATATGTAAATAGCAGCATAAAGCCCGTAGCTGGAACCTCGCCAGTATTGACACTATCGGCCATCGACACTCGAACTAACTACCCGTAGGGATCGCGAAGTTTAACCTGTAACAGACAATGGTTTCCTACAATTTCGTTTGATCTGTCTAAACTGACAAAGTTTCGGTTTCAGTAAAAACGCGAATTATGCATGAATGTACAAAATATTTATGAATCTAATAAATACAGTTAAGGCAAAGGTAAAAGATATAAGATATGAAACCAGGCATTAGAAAAAAATCGGTTTCTTCAATATAAATAGTAGGTATATAAATTTTAGATAATTAAACGAGAAGCTTAGAAAAGGGTTTTTATGTAAGAAAACTAAGATTAAATGCAGAAAAATATAAGAAAATCTATTATTCTTACCCGTACCCGTTTTTATTAGGTATACAAAGATGGTAAATTCCAATAATAAATAATAATACATATTATGAATTCCAAAACATATATGAAAGCCATGCGTTAACTATTCATTATTTATAGATGACAAAATCACTCATATGTAAAAAGTTGTACACGGCAAACAGAATTTTCAATTCGTTCAAAGTTGGCAATGTAATGGGTTCAACTCAATTATTGCTAACTCAAATGGAGCGTTTATTTTCACAAATAAAATACCGCGAGAAATCAAAATCCAGGCCTCGCAGTGACGCGGTATCGATATTTTAAATTGATTACGGAATATGGCCTGATATATGAGACACTCACTATGCCTATAAAACCAATAGTTCACTGTATTTTTCATATTGTTGTTCGGATATTTTACATTACATTAAAGTATTCATGGAGTAATAGATATTGTTACTGATGTTAGTCAAAATTTTATTTTGGTACGATTATTTTCGATTGTGGAGATTTATTATTCATAATAGATAGTGTGAGACGTATCCGAAAGATATATTAACCGAATCTTCTTTTCAGGAAGTTTCCTAAGTAAGCGTCGTGTAAGATTTTGACCCAACCCGAACTTACATGATTCACCAGTTATATTCTTAACCCACCAGTTATACATCCTACCATGGAAAAGGGTATTAAATGCGTATGAAGTGAAACTACAGGAGTAATTACATTTGTAAAATTCTAGACACCGCACGTATGATCGAATCTGCGATACAATCGATATAGCTTGATGATATGGAGTATTTAGATACATTCGAAAATAAAGTTGAGTTACAAATATCGCGTTCGCACAGGAAGGTAAATAGCCGTGGAGTATCGCAGCCGATGCTTTTAACAGCCTGCAGCGTTGAGCAAACAGCGATTATTGGGCAAACAATTTTTTCCATTTAATTTTCTCCGGTAGGACATATGTTTTCAGGTACATACGAGAGCAGCTGGTGATATATATGATATTGTCGATGTAAAAACAAATAATGTAACAGGACTACTAATAAATTTGTCCAGTTAGCACAACAGTGAAATCGGAACAATTACTAATTGTCCTATTCGATGTTGACGAGAGATGCGTGGCTTAGCTTAGCTTCTACAAATGAACCGGCAACCACATACTTCAGACTGAAATATACATGTGTATATGGTTAGAGGAACATTTACTCTACAGTTGAAATAGATGTAGGCGTATTTTAGTTCCGGCCAATATCGTATACATACATGTTCTATCAGGTAGATAAGCTATAAATGTAATGAGAATATGTAAATATGAGAAGTACGCAAATATAATCTATTATATTCGTACCGAAACAAAGGTAAAATTTTACATTGCAAATACAGAATAACAAATTTCTGTTATTTTAACAACACCTCCAGCTTAATTAGAGCGAATCCGTGCATTAAAAAATCCGCGTTTAACCCGGACGGGCGGCTCATTTAAAATCGTCCCCGCCAATTTATTTTCCGAGCCAGACGCATTAACAAAAGCCTGCTTTGGGCCAAAAGAAGTCCGAAAAAACACGGGGCCGGAACTAAGCCCAGCGGCTATCTAATAACATTTATTACTCGCCGGTCCCCAGCGTCCACTCTGGTCCGCTGATAAACTGGCGCCATTTTTCCCGCCATATTTATTTATAGGTGTCGGTGCGGCGATAATGTCGATGCGTGAATCGTTCATTACGCGGAGCACCCGCAATCGAACGGCCATGCGTTTATCGCTGATTTGTGATAATGCCACTATGAAATTACCACACACCTAACTATGCGTTACTCTAAAGGGTTGTAGGAATAATTATTATGCTGCTTAGTATGTTCTACGGTAGGAATGTAATATCTTCTTTTAAGGAAACTGTTATTGTACAATATGTTATGAGATGAAAATTAGATGTCTTCTTACAACTCTGCAGGTCTCGATTGATTCTTACAGGATATATACTTGAACTTATTCCTCTACCTTACCATTTACCACTCTACAAATACACTTTGCCATTCAACGAATTTATGAACCACAGATTCTTTAAAATGAACTAAACGGACAGCAATCAAGGAAACTTACCAGAATTTTATTAGGATAAATATTACGTGATATGTTTTAGTAACACCAAAAATTGTTTGAGATAAAAGGAAATGATATCCGGTACCTGCTCGTTGTAGAGCGACTATTAATCATATCGATGGGAACGCACAAGTGTGAGCAGGATTTACGCGTTCACAACTTTTGTGCCGCGCACGCTACCCGATAATGACCTGATAGATGTGTTTATCATGCTTATTTATTATATTCCCGTACGAAATATTATTGAACTATGACTAACTTAATAGTAACGTTGTCAACAACTTGTACCAAGACGACTTACGAAGACTAACTGTAGAAATATGCTTTATTCTTTCCCGACACCTACAAACAACCTGGAATTATTCAAAAGAAGAGTGAATAGGAACTTTCTATCTTTCTTTCGCTTTCCATCAGGTGGGATTGCAGCCAAGCGCGAGCCTATTTCTTTATTTTTTTTTAAATGCTACAGTCCTGTTTGAGATCGGCGGCAGCAGCCATTTATGATTGCTGTTCGTTTGCTATCTGCAGTGAAAAAGTTTTTTAAATAAAATATGATACAATAAATTCTGCAATAACTCTAAAAGGATTCAGATATCCCTAAAGCAATTATTTCTCTTAGTCATATTTTTTATTGACTACTAATTTTCGAATTGAAGCGCCGCCTGCAATGTTGCAACATTGATTCGGACATAAATTAGTGCTTTTCTGCAACACATTAACACGACAGAGGTGGAAGCCATATCTGGCCTCTACCTCTCATCATAAGAGGAAAAAGAACTGACTTAATTATTCCAGTAACTTGTTCCTGGGTGCATTCTGAGAGAAAAATAAACGTCAGTCATATTCCAATTATAAATCCTTTGAAATTACATAATTCATATTAGATATCCTATATAAGTACCCGTATACAGCAAGTTTTACAGTAAATCCTAATTAGGCTTAAATTTTTTATGTTTTAACATTAAATAGATATCTCGGAAATACTTGTTTTTTAACAAAGCGTACTGTATATGGGAAATCATATAATATACTCCTAGACTAAAATATATTGTTACATTTTGGCAGTATGAGGCTTACACTATAATTTAACACAATGTTTGTTTGAAGTGGACAGCGAAATCCTCAACATAAATTCGGAAGCGGCCGGGATCGCGCCCCGGGGAATGCCCGCACACAAATCATGGCGTCTTCTACTTACAAGGTATTTGAAACTGTGAAGAGACCGTATTGTATAACTGTAAAGCATTATAGCATTTAAACAAGAATTTATATTACCAATTAAATTAATAGAATTCATAAAGTATTATTAGGTTATTCTAAAACGAATTTGCCCACAGCAGTACAGAGGCTGGACTTGTGCCCGGTGTGTGTCAATAAGCTCAACCCCTATTCCATTTACCGTATAATTTAACTGGTGGAAAACACCATACCTACATAGTATTTTATAATAATATAAAACCAATTAAACAATGAGTTAAAATGTCTCTTTTTGATTTTATTTATTGTTTTGTATCCATCCCGACTGGAAGGTAGACCGATTTATCCCTGCGGGGTCATCCGCGGCCTACGCCGCACATTAGCCGGCCCTCGTCTTTGCCACTTTGATTTGTGAGAGGTAAGGAGACATCAATCGCCCGCGGTGTCTGCGTTACGGGTATTGTCTCGCAAATTGTATTATTAAATCTTCTATTGTATAAATGTATCTTAAGTAGTAAAAGATAAAGTTTAAACTTCTGTTTCAGAGTATAGAAGGTACAATTCGAATAACGTTAAGCTGTTATTAGTAGTAACAGAACATTCCTCTTCACCATAACAGTATTCTTGTTGTAACTGCGCTTTGTACTCTTGTAACATTGAAATTATTTATAGATTAAGCATAATAGGAAGTTACTGATTATTTATTACAGCTTTAGAAAGTAATACTTTTTATTTTAAAACATAAGCAGAATGAGTAATATTGTTGCGCCTACGTAATTTTAACGGTTCATTACGTCATTAATTGCCTTCATGAATCAACCGTAATAATAAGATTAATAATAATATGAAATAAAAAACTGAGTAACCAAAAATATGTTCTTCACCTGTCTAATTGTAAAACATTATGAAGCAAATATGAAAAAAATACTAACATAAAGAAAATGATACTCGTTTCACTAATCTATAGGTGGCGTGCACTCGAACATCGCTCCCTCGTTTGTGGCGCACAGATTTTAGCAATGACTAGTTCTCTTAATTATATGAACGCTAAGCCCTGTGTATATTTTCCCCCAGTAAGTGTTGTTAAGTATATAGATACATTATCATATCTAAATTTAAGTTTTATGTACTTCTTTAAATAAACTTTAACAATTTCAAATTTCTAACTTCTTCATGTGCGCTTTATTTTTAAAAAGACGCACAAAAGTGTCTCTTCGTATATTAATATATACCAATTGTTATTTCTTTTCTCCAATAGCCTATATGATAGGAGTGTTTCAGTAGATTAAGACAGGAACCATTAGAACTAATCAGCAATTGCTTTTCATTTACAATTGTTTTTAAATATTTCTAGAAAAACAAACTTAAATGAAATAATCTAAAGTTATTTCATGTTTACAAACGCCAGTGGAAGGATTGGGGTTGGAGCCGCGTAATGCATAATTAACGCTAATATGCGGCGATGTCGATTTTTCAACCGAGAAAAAATCTGAGTGACGGAAAAATAATCGGGGAAAGCCTTTAGCCATTTATGGCGCGGATTCTAAAGTGCCATGAAAACGACCTCTGTAATAATTTATGAAGTTTTTAAATACTTTTTTCTGTTTTGTTTCAGTTGTTTATTTAATGACAGCGGTATTTTTAAATACCAGTTACATCGCCAAAACTTTGTAATGTTTTTGTGAGATTAAGAGAGTATTAACATAAACGTAACATCATGCCTAAATTTCTCTGACGCGATAGGCAGAGGATTGTAGTACTTTAACGTTTCGTCAGTGGAGGGAGTGTTATACACATCCCTGCCTACCGCTTCGGAGATTACCGGCGTGATGTTATGTTGTTATGTTTAAATAGTTACTAGTAGGTATATATCAGTGTAACATTTAATTGTAGGGTTCTACTAGGTTCGGTGATCATGGTAACGGTATTTACCTCTAATACCTATACATACTACATGTTAGTATTTTATAACCTGCTGTCAGTCATATGTAATATCTTATTCAACAAATGTTTTTATTTTCGTTGCCTTTAGGAAAGCACATTTACAAATACCTAATAAAAAGTTCATTGTTGCGGTGCTCTAAAGACCGTTTTTTCATTCACAGCCACTGCGTTACAAACGGCATAAAATTTAAAAGAGCATTTGATTCAACTCGTGTCTAACTCTGCGTGACATTGGCTTTTGCAGTAAAACGGAAATACAGTCTTTAAAAAAGGAGTGCTCACAACCGGAAGCGACGGGCAGGAAGACGACGACGACAGCGTCGCGTCGCCGCTCGAACGAATTAAAAATTAAACGAGTATCCGTTTCCGGAAATCGTGATATTTGCTCTGTTTGTTTTTTGTTGAAAAAAATGTACAGATATAAACTGCGTGCTCAGAATTGTTGTATGATATACGAACGAGAAAAAATCTTATATACCTTAGGACTGCTCACACGCAATGATCTGAATTCAAAGTAGGCAGATTTGCTATGATAAATATGTATATCTATCATTATCATCGTCCTAATAATTCTTTTGTGCCGTTTTTAAAAAAGTCCTAGAAGTCCGTTTTTGCCCGAATAAAGGTTTTGTATGAATTTTAATATGATATTTGTTTTTTATTATAGTTTAGGCGGTACTTCTTTATAAACGACTACCTTTAGCTTTGTAATTAATTCTTTTATTTTTTATTGACATTTTCTACGAAGATTTTTTTGTTGTATCAGACAAAGTTATGATCGAGATGTTATATCAAATCATGGCAACACTTAAAATGGCTATCGTTAAATTTTATGTAGACAATCAATACACTGAGTTGGGGCGTTGATTCTATGGACCAATATCGACACAAATAATACTTGTTGTGAAGACAGATTCTATTGACACTAATGTCGACTTAAGTGTCTGAGTCGTCGTGTATACTAAGCGTCATTACTATTGTTTTACTGATACTAATATAAGTTAGTATCTACGAGTAGTATATGCTAGAGTCACGTTTTATGACAAGCCGAGTATATTATATTTCACATATTGCTGTATATTGAGAGACTAAGATTTAATCTGTAAGATAAATAATGACTTTTCAGTACTACTGATATAACAAATCTAATCAAGGGAATTCTGTAATAGTAAATATTTAAACATAGTTTGGAACTATTTGATACGTTGAAAACAGACTGGCTGCCTCGTTGGTCGAGCGGTTGCAAGCGCGACTGCCGATCGGGAGGTCCTGGGTTCAAAGCCCGGATCGGGTGCTATTGGATTTTTCTAATTTAGAATTTCTAGTAGTGACTCGGAGTCTGGAACTGTGCCTGGTGTATGGCAATAG
>DWFV01000873.1:0-12502 GCA_018246775.1 Parelbella machaon machaon
TCAGTGTTTCTCAAAGTGGGGTACGCGAATTCCTAGGGATTCGCCCTTCGACGGTAGAGGGTTCGCGAATAATCTCTTACTGCGATTATCTCCTACGAACAAAAATTAAGTTGCACGTTGTTTAATCTAATTACAATATGTAAATGAAATATACTTTCCTATAATGAAAATCTTGATGTCTTTAATAAGTCATGTGTGAGTAAATTGTACGTTTATGTCAAACCTGCCACTCCCACTAGGCCACCGTGGCAGACTGACTCTAACCAGTCTCATTCTGAAAGGAGACCCGTGTCTAATAGTGAATTTATGAAAGGGTTGATGATGATGATGAACAAGATTGCTGAATAACACATACATATCGAGGAAAGGTACCAAATGTGCATAAATATTGATTTGTGATCATTAATGCAATCATTCATGCAATGAACATTTGACTGGCATTCAATAATTACTGGTGGGGAGCGTTGAAGTGCGTTCCAATTTTGGCCGCGTTATAATATTACGATTATTCCTTGTTTACATATTTGGTTCCGATGAATTAATTTAGCTCAAAACACACAGATCGAACCAATCATCTATCATTATTTGATTATTATCTACATTTACCGACTCAATATTGCGTAGTGAAATTTATTTATTCTGATTAGTGTCGTTTCTAAGCGAAATGCGTGGAATTAAATTTCCTTTGTTAAGAAAAGCAAACTCAACTCGTGTTTCATATTAGTCGTTTGAAGCTGTAAAGAGATAAGAAAATCTTGTAGTTTCGTAATGAAATTTGTCCGACTAGATCGTAACAGTTGGAATTACTTAGTTTCTGCTTGCTCCTATGGTAAATACGAGTGAAAGTAATTGTGTACGGCCTATGAGACGCCCTAAAAAGCCCAGATCGAAAATACCTGTAATAGACAAGTAGGTATGTATGACGACTTTGATGAGTGTCGAAGAGGTGAAAAAAAAACTTGCCAGAACCTTAGTGGGTGGAAACCCTTAATTTCTGCCTACTCCTATTGGAAACATATATGGAATAAATTCTGTAACTTTACATCATATGAATAGGCTGAGGCTGAGGTTGTTTGGATATCCAATGTTAACTAAGTGTCTATAAAAATATTAACTGTAATCAATCATTCATTCTGTTCATTGACCTTTTATTATCTTTCTGGCAACACTACGACTTTGCACTTACAAATCTTATCAGCAGAAAACTTAACAAAGCGTGGTTTGAAGTAATCGTTGTTCGTAAAATTTGCTCTAAATAGATCATGCGATATTACTTCCACAACCTCTAAACATTTCGTGTCCTTTGTCAAATATATAGAAGGACTCGCATTGTCCTGGTGTTTCCTTGGCGTTTATCAATTTTGGCCTATTCTGTAGATTCATAAATTAATATCCGTATGAGTCGCTCCATCAATATTTGCATTGTAAATCTGTTTGATCATTTTACTAGTGTACATGTAAGGATAGAAATATTTGGTATTTGGTGCTCTTTGCGTACCTCCTAAGGGATTTGACGTGAAAGTAATGAGTCCATCATTTAGTTATTTAGAAGCTGCTCACACAGTGCACAACGCCTTTGTAGTCCCACCAACGGCGGCGGTTGAACGGCGCGAACTTTTCCTGATGTAATACAACATTTGAAACGGTTCATGTTT
Source organism: Parelbella machaon machaon (assembly GCA_018246775.1). Lineage (NCBI taxonomy): Eukaryota > Metazoa > Arthropoda > Insecta > Lepidoptera > Hesperiidae > Parelbella > Parelbella machaon. Next base: position 1,656 of record DWFV01000873.1, read on the forward strand.
GTTCACCACGATTAGCTACGATCTTTTTCATTTTATGGTTTTGTTGCTAGTCCATTATTTACCACCAGTGTTAATTCATAGATAAAATTACGTTCGAAATGCGTATCGGAACGTTTATTCTAATTTAAAACCATAATGTTATTATGTACTCCATCCATACTTATGAACCTTAATAATGACCGATTATTCTAATTCATTATGTTAAGTCAATCTGTTTCAATATATCGGAGACTCAGAATGCCAGAGATTAACAACTACATAACATAAGCAACTAAAATGTTATAATTGCCAGATGTAAAAAAAAAATACGATATTACAAAAACCATAAGTTCGCAGACCGATGTTACCCAACTGTCAATTGGTTATAGAAACAACGAATGATTTCATATACGAACCTGTGTTCTAACACTCTTTTATCGAACCACGTACTGTGCATGGTAGTGAGCGACTCGGCAAAACTGTCCAGCTCTAGCTCGCTCCTGTCGCTCTTGGCCAGCGGCTTGTCCACGCCAGCTAGCGTCTTATCGGGTATTTCTACGGTTTCGTCACCAGCCAAGAACGTTACAACTGGCTTTTTTTTCGAGGATGAGTTTGCGCGTGCGCGAATATCTTGCGGACTTAACGCGGGCGACAGTGGGTACGCACTCTCGAAACCGTCCGGCATTATTAGAATTAGTAATTGTCAATAACTTTAAAATTATATGAATATATCATGCAACGTGTAACGAGTACGGCAATCAATCGAGCATTAACTATAACTGTCGCCAAACAGCCAATTTGTTTCTCACACTGACCCCAGTACTGATAACTCTGTGGCAGGTCATGTTTGTCTGATGCAAATACATTGACTGTTATAATCTAAATAAAAATTACTTTCCAAACAAATATGCTTCCAGTGTTTACACCCTATTATTGGTATTAAAATCCTATGTCTATTATTGTTGTTAAAATAATACCAGATTTTAGATATTGGTGGTAGGATTAAATCGAATTTAAATGAAAATACTTAATAAATTATGTAATGCGAAATTATGAAATGAAAAATATTCTTTTGAAATAGATAAATATTTTGAACACAATTTGATGTGTGAAGAAATTTATATCTAAGACAGATGATTACTGCTGAGGTCAGTAAATAGGTGGTCACTTCGATAAGACTCTAGATAAAATGATTTCATTAAAATATCATTAGCTGCTATAAAATATAATTAACATCTGGATATTGACAAATAAGTATCCAATTCCATTAAGTTATTTACTGTATTTATTATTTTCTGTATGTGAAGAATTAAACTAAATTTTTAATATTCCTACTTATTATTACCAAAACAACTTAAAGTACTACTTAAGAGAACTAGAAAACAGACCTCTGTTTTGATGTTTGATTCCTGTTTATTTTATGTTTATAGAATTAATTATTTGAACCCAAAACATCTCGATAAATTTGTAATGACTGACAATTTGAAACTTTTTTTTGGGATGCAGTTTTAAATACAAGTCATTTCACAATTTTTGTTGTACTATAATATGAATATGTTTTAAACAACAACTATACCATATATGCTGATATATGTGGTTATATGCAGTACAACATCATTTAACATACTAGTAACAAATCAATACCCTTGATCCTGATGCAGCAGTCAGGACATGCTATCAGTCTCTATATCATAATTATTTCCTTTTAACACAAAAATTTTATTGAATTAAATAAACATGAAATGAGGATGCAATGATTCTAACATTATATTAACATTTATATAACAATGATGAGCAATAAGTGTGATGAAAAATACCCAATAACTTCTTATTGTTGTAAGTGATTTTTGTGTTTCCAATGTTGCACACTGTTTTAACATAATTATATATTAACCTTATGAAAAATCTCTTTTTAGTAATGTAATATTCATGCTAAATGTCAATTGTAATACACTGCTCAGTGGACTTGTGGCAATACAATTTACACATGGATTTTTTACTAAAAAATCTACAGATTCCATATAACACAATCAAACCCACCTGAGAGACAGTATCTGCTAAGGTAACAATATTGATAAACGAAAAGACATTGATATTAATTAAATACAGCACACTAATCTTATCTTACCTGTGTTCCGCCCGGCGGTAATACTTCTTTGATATGAGATTGTTTTCTTGTGTTATCAGGCACTCATTATTCTTGCATCCTTCCATTGTTTTAGGCGTTTCTTTGGTAAATTCGTACCGGCAAAAGTATGGCAAAATTTTAAAAAATCTTCGGCTCTTTTGAAACGTTATAAATAAAGAGAATTTTCTAAACATATACTTTCAATTATTTATTGTCACCTGTATTAGCAAACAAAAAATACTATCAGTGTTTTCTCTCGCCTCATTTGACATACAATTATTTGTTTCTATGTTTACTATTTCTGTAATACGACCAAGTGGTTATCGACAGCGTAAATGGTCTAAAATCGTCAATATATTCTAAATAAACTAATTTTAGCCACTGATGACTCACTACGGACGAAACTTAAAGTAAAACGTACCACACTATATATCAGTAATTTTCCTAAAATATTGCAATATTATAATTTTGAAATACTAAGCAATTTGAGCGACACTCGATATCTGCTATTAGAACCAACCTAAAACAGCGGTAACACAGTACCATGTCCTGCCGATTTATACTTTGTGACAGTGACAATCGTACTGACAGATCAAAACAGATGACAGCTGTAAGTTCAATCTTAAATCCTAAAGTCAAATTTCGTTTTTTTAATTGAAATTTAATTCCACTTAGGCGTCCATCAAATAGGTACTTTTGTAACTAATATTATAATAGCAAAAGTTAATATGTATGATTGTTAGTCTTTCACGATATTTCTAGACAAACGTGCTATAGGCTATATATATACGATAGCCCTAGGCTGATTTAAATATGGTTGTAGTCAAATACGAACCTATATGTTTGACCCATTGGTCATTCCACTGTTGGAATATGGGTCTCCTCTCATATTAAGAGGGTTAAGGCCATAATAAGCCAAAGGCTAGTACATAGGCCAAATACGAACCTATGGCTACTAGAAAACATTGACAGGACTGGATAAATTTGTAATGGATTGGCAATGACTTAGAATATCACCTAAATATAATAAATGGCACTATCGTTAAAGTTAATAAATCACACTAACCGCCTGTTTACACAAAATTTAGGCTTTTAGTAATGTTGTACTTTTATTTAGCAAATTTTCGATTAAGTTAATGTATTCTAATGATAAAAATAATAATATTCCAATTAATACCAAAATCTAATTACTTTATTTCAGCATTTAACAATCAGATTCCCAAATAATTAAGATGTGTTTAACAATAAATTCTTTAAGGCTGAATACATAGGCAGTGCGAAGCCATAATTTTCGGATTGTCTTCGTATAGTCTGTTGTACTGACATTTTAATGAATGAAGTAAATTCCGATTTTATGTGATTTGTTCATTTTCATTTTAAAACACAAATTTAAGTAAACTGCCCATTGCTGTTTTTCTGTTGTCAACAATATCTATATATGAGTTTTATCGCTGAGGAGTAAATCATTTACTCGCCTCATGGCTTACACGGAAAAAGTTACGCTCAACAGCACCGCTCTTTCGCTCTTATTATACGAGTGTATAAATTCTGTCAATAGTCAGGTATGTTTATTGGTTAATGTAAGAGATAAATCGCAATGTGAAAGTGTATATCTTACTTACATTTTATTACAGGAAGGATTTCTCATCGGTAATGTAACGTCGGAAATAAGCAACCACATATCTGACTCACATAATGACACCGCTCGCTTGGACACCAGAATTGTGGTGACAAACATTCTACCCTTACCTTCTGTATCAATGTTCTACTTACCGACTGGCCTCATAAAGGAAGGTACTTTATCCGAATTGCTAGATCATAATGCCAGTGAAATAGTGGGTTGGTATAAGTACCGAAAGAATAGTTGCTTAAAGCCCACGTTTCGCGATAAGTTAATATCTCGAGGACTTCACAAGTACTTTGAGAAGTATCATGACAGGAAACAATTTGTTGCTTGTAATTTGACAAATAAAGCAGCGCCTGGCGGATCTACTCATACACTGGCATATCGCTTTGGAAAAATTAATTGTTTTGACATGTATGAAAATCTTGAAGATGTGACTGCAAATTTAGGTGAAAAAGTTTCCAGTTACAGACGAGCATGTAAGTTGCCAGAAGACAGTGTGTATCAGAAAGTTATTAATGAAAGCAACATTCAGAATAATACTACCAATGATGCGATTCTACGCATCCAAGATGTCATTAATATAAAATTAAAACAAGAAGCAAAAATTGCTGCTAAAAATGAAAGTACAATACGGGAATTAGAGGCTGAAATCCGACAAATGAGTGCTTTTTTAGCCGACAAGCAAGCTTTGGACTTACAGATTGCCAATGATAAATTGATTGAAGAAAAATTTGTAAACCGAGACACAGAAATGGCTGAAGCATGTATGGCTGCAATGAATACACCGACTACTGTGGACATACTAAATGCTCCCAACATTTTACTGAATAGCCATAACATACAAGACAGTGACCACTCTGCTGGAGGTGTACCGAGTACTAGCAATAGGACTCCTAGTCCCATTTTGCCTTCTACTAGCACTGGGCGGCAGACTGGGCCTAATTGTACAAACAGTGTTAAAAAACACACAGATAGACCTTCTACTAGCACTAGTGTAAGTTAATTTTACATATCACTTTATTAAACTTGTATTACTTATCAAATTTTAAACATACATTTTTGACATAAGTAAATCACTATACAATACACTGAACAGATAATCACCTTTTGATGTCATCTTCAAGGTTCACCCACTGGGTTTACTAGGATGTCCTGTCCCTGGGAGGACTGAAATACAATGTATGCACACAGTATCTGATTCAGTTTATTGTTCAGTTGTTTCATATATTATTTTTTTTATTTTCAGAACTGTGCAGATGATCTTATAACATTTGATGTGGAGGATAGGCAGGCACAAAAACCCATTACAGTCAATGACAATGCAAAAAACTTAGGTGACAGCTCACCGGAATAATTTATATTTTTAAGTTTGGTTCATTATTAAGTTACCATAATGTTGACATTTATATTTCATCACACCCATTTTTTAAATATATTTGTGTATGTGTATTAACTGCCACATACATTGAAGACAAGGCCCTTGCACATTGATTGGTTACTGTGTTTATAAGTTTATCAGTTAGAAATCAATATAACTTATTTTTAAGGCACTTTGAATGCCTTAAAGATATATCGTTAGTCCTGAAGGGCTGGAATATTACACCTGTGACTGTGATGCACAGCAGGTACTGCCACTGTAGGCAGAGTTAGTGTAAGTGGTCTAATAGTAAAATGAACTTCAGTTCAACACACACAATGCAACTCAAATACCCTTCTTAATTTCTCACAAATTTCCACTAAATTAAGTAGTAAGTATAATATTTTTCTACTTAAACATATACATATTATAATGTTCAGTTTTATAAGCATTTACAGTTTTCAAAATAATTACGAGAACATGAGTTAACTTAAGAAATACCTCCACTTAGTTTTTATGATAAATCTGTTTGTCTATAGCAACTTGAGGTACTAACATTACATTGTCCACATGCATGTGAATTTGGTTTTAGTTTGGATGTATGATTTAAGTCCTTTCAATACATGTAACTGCAAACTGCATAACTTGTAGAATCTAACCTTATGCCTATGACTATGATGATTTCATAGCTAGGTATTACCTGCATAAAAAGCATTTGTTTAATTTTACCATAGTGCTAAATAATATCAGTTTGATATCTAATAAAAACCTAATAGTACAGGCCTTATAGCCAATAAATATTTGCACCATTTAAACATAACTGGTGAAACATTGGAGTATACTATACTCCTCTGCCTACCCGTTCGGGGATTACAGGCGTGATGTTACGGTTTAACGCTGAAAATTTATGTAATTTTTTTAAATCCATAACTGTCTTCGTGTGAAGTGATAGTACTTCATGGTGCGTATATTATATAAGAATGTTATAAATTTTTTTTGTTGACATCTGATCAATATTAAAACTGATTAAAAGTGAAGGCCCACTGATGCAAGGTCTAAGCAACGCATATCACGAAATTTCCGTAACGGTGTGTAGTGTGTGTGTGTACGGTCGCACTTATACAAATTACAGAAGTTTACTTAGCTCTTCGTTGTGATGACGTAATAGCGAGCTACTGATATTTTGAAGGAGAGGGTGGTAATGCATTAGCAAACTGGGTAGGATGGCAGGAGAAAAAGCGTATTTCTAGCGAGTGGGATGTTGATTTCTGGTCGTTTTACACTCGGATACGAGACCACGCGTGCTTTCATCATAATAAAGAGCGTCAATGTTATAATCATTACATCTCTAAATTTATCTAAGAATGTCGCATACGATTTCCTGCCACCGTTGATGCACCGGCCGACTGCAAAAAATATAGAAGATTCTCGATTCCATAAATATTTTTACTTTACTCGACGGTCGTAAAATTTAGTACTCTATGCTACATTTTATTTTTTAAAACATTGCTTCGATTCTGTGTTAGTGGACCTTGAACCTACCAATGTAATGTAATGCTTAACTTAATTGTTGGAGCCTGGAATACAGGTTAAAATCAATGTTATTTAACTAGCTGTTAATTCTAATTATTTTAATTTTGTCAGCTTGATAATTGTGTAAATTAAAATTGTAAATCATGAAGGAACAAGACACGAATACAAAAATATTTTACGTCAACATGTTATACCAAATCTTTATGCTGAATGAAAAAATTATTACCTAATTTCAGGTACATAATTTGCTAATAACTGTGGTGGTAATAGTAATAACTGTGGTGGACTCACTGTTTTATTATGGGCAAATCAGTTTGTAATTAGTGTTCCAGTAATCAACATTTAATGTTATTAATATTCGAATAAAAATTCAATGACAATCACTTTTGATTAATATTAAGATTTAAGTATTTTTAAGTATGGTAGTCAACAAGACTAATATATATGGATTCACTGTATGTATTTTTACAATCATCACTGTGTGGTTACTAATACATTTGATACAAATGCAGTTTTTAAGAAAATAAGTAGTTTGAGAATTCATTTCTGTAACTGTCAATGTCTATATAACATACATCACGTAAACAGAAATACTACGTAAATTATAACTAAAATACGGAAACAAATGTCATGTATAGGTTATTTTTCTAAGGTAAATAATAAATACACCACCTTGTGAGACACATTGTTTAATTAAGGATCATACAAAGGAGAAAAATGAAACAACTGTTTACTGTATGTGATTACTGTCATTAACTCATACTTGAAACTATTAGCAACCGAAGAGGTTTAATGAAATGGCAAACATATACAATTAGGACAACAATCCTCTTCAATTGCACTTTTGAAACTTTATCCTAATTCTAATATTTCCACTGATCCACCTATCAACCTGCCCATTGCTGGTCATAGACCTAGAAATAATGAAACTGGTGCCATCAGCAGAATTCTTTTACCTATTTTCATGCTTATAAGAATTATACCAGTCCCGAAGTATAAGGAATAATATAATATTGGCAGATGTTTGACAGTTGATGAAAAAAACATGAATTTTGGTATAGTACATAAAATTACAACATGTATTATACATGATAATAGGGTAAAATAAAAAAAGAAGGTTATTGGCAGTCCAATGAAATATGCAGAGGCTCTTTATTAAACACGCTTGTTTTGTCTGATTATTCTATTAAGAAAATGAGAATCAAAATCTCAGATTACTTAACGAGAATAAAAGTTATCGCAGTAGACAGTTCGGCTTGATGCCCCCGCCGTTAAAAATGCATATACATGAGTTTGTCACTGCCAGAGGAATCTTAACCTGACAGAAGGTACCTTTAAATATTTCAGTGGCTAACATTGACTCATCAATAACATGAACCACTGAAGGTGCCATTTTACCTCATTTGTTTCTAACTTGTAAAATATCATCATCATCATCATCAGCCTACTTCCGTCCACTGCTGGACATAGGCCTCTCCAATGGCACGCCACTGAACTGTAAAATATCGTAAATCTTAAAATATAAAATGAATTTTGAAATTGATATATTAAATATTAAAAAATAGATACTAGTTAGAAATTCGGCAATTTGTCGATTCATTATTAAAATTTGTCAAAAGCAACCGAAACAAAGATGATGGGTTTGCTTACCGCTTATGTATGGGTATTATATTTATAATCAGGTCTGGCCTTTCCATCAATCTCCTTGTAATCTACATGAAAGAGCAGGCTCATAAATGATTAACTTATATCCACATATTATTTTTAAATAATATCCACCTTTTATTTCTAAATATAGAAACGATTTATTTATACAATACACCATTTTGTGGTTGTTTAGTACAATACATCTTGGAATGTTCGTATTTAACGCAATACGCTTAAAGGTACTTGGAATGTTTATATTTAATACTGTTTATGTAGTTAATGTGATATTCACGATGTCTTTGGTAAAGAGGCAGTACGTTAAAAGAACCTGCAATTATTGCAGTATTTTAGGGGCAAATAGTTTGTGAGAATGTATAGTTTGAGTACTGATATAAAGTTTCTTTAATACTTTCTACGACTGTAGGTACTATGTTAAGAGGATTAAAGTAAATCGGAAGCAATGGCGGGGTTCTCCCCGGCAAGCTCGTAGATGGAGTGCGCCAGGCGCCGTGCCTGTTGCACGGCGGTGGAGGCCGGTAGCAGCCCCAGGTGCACGCAGATCAGCTCCTTCATGCTGATACCTTGGCTGTCGTTGGGGAACGTCAGCTCCAGGTATTGTCTGTGACAAGTGGAATTTTATAATTCCGATCATTGAATATCGGTGCTTTTAAAAGAATGCGAAATTCATGGAAATGATAATTATAGCGTTAATAAAAAAGTATGCATCTCTATACGTCACAGAAAAATACCAAAATGTTAGACCATATGAACGTTAAGCTTTATGTACAGATTATATATTTAAAATAAAATGCAATACTATTTATATTTAGACTTTATGAAAGTTAAATGTACAGATTATATATTTAAAAACAAAATGCAAAACCATTTATATTGAGACTTTATGAAAGTAACTAGTAAAAAATATTTATGTACACAAAAAAAGTATTTAAATAAGGAAACTCAACACATATTTTAATTTCCAATATATCTCCATTCTTCAGCGGCTATATTCGATGGTCAGTGGCGGTTGCTATCCCGAGATTTTAGTAGCTAACGTGGTCGGGGTGACTGTCTTGTTATGTAATTGAAAACAATGGTAAAGAGGGTAACTATCAATAAGAAAGCGGAGAAATATATAGGCGTCAACGTCATGGCAGGTAGCCGGTACTGGTACGTAATAAGAAAGAGGCAAGGCGGGTAGGAGTGGGGTGAGCGACCTGTAGAAGGCGCCGAGCACGTCGCCGGGCGGCGGCAGCGCGCGCACGGCGGCGGGGTGCGGCGCGCGCGGGCGGGCGGGCGCGGCGCGGCGCTCGCTCCACGCCACGGCGCAGGCGTGCAGCGCGCCGCGCCGCCACGTCGCCGCGCCGTAGCCCTCGCGCAGCGCCGCCAGCGCGCGCCGCACGATCGCGCGCATCTGCGCCGCGCACACGGGAACGATACACACATGCACACTCTCAATAACTCTTCATTATCGGACGTAGGCCTCCTAAGATAGGTTTTATTCAATGATCCACACCTGTCGATTGGCAATTGCAGGAAACAGTTTTCGTACAGCTTACACTGTTGCCCGTTGGTGATTTGGCCATTGAGCTGTACCTGGCTAAGCAGTGCCATCCCTCAAATAGCAGATCGCAAAAATACTAAATAAATATAATTTTTCATTCGTGTTACTAATTATAATACTTTTTTACTATTGTTTCGTGAGTATTTATACACATGATTATATATGTATCGGCTTAACTCACCTACCTTTTTCGGGATGGCCCGACTAGTTTTGGACCTGTGCGAGGTCCTTCCTTATGAGCTCCTGCCGTTTGCAGCGAAGTCGCGACCCCGTATATAATCAACTTTAATACTTACTTATACCTCAATTTAGTACTTACTGATTAACCTGCGTTTTTGATGAATAAAACTACCGCTAACTGCACCAACCACACCAAAAATACTTTCTATATAGAGTCAAACACATGTCGAATTCGATATATTTGTATTAATATACCGATATATTTGTATTAATATACCGAGTTATTGAAACATTTATTTAAATTAATAGAGTAACAAATACCGTGTTGGGCGGCAGCAGGTCGGCGCAGTCGGCGAGGTCGGGTGCGAGGAAGCGGCCAGTGCTGCGGTCCACATACACGAAGTGGATGAGACCGGGGAACTCCTCCACATACTTGTGCAGCGTTAGGGAACTATCCGCCTCCGTGTCGCCCGTGCCGCGGACAGACAGCCGACATTAAGCGAAATAATTGTTTCACAAGGCGGGTTTACATTGACAAGTGTACATAAAGCCATTACAACTAGGGTTTTAATATTTGTGGCTTGAATTTCAAGCAAAAATTTCCCTAAAATAATTTAGTAAAATACCGATCCATTTGTTAGCAAGACAAATACTTCACATATAGGTATTAGTTTTAACTGTGCCAATCAGCTCCTGAGGTAATAAAATGTAAGTTAAACGTGAGGATATCAATGAAATATACGAAAATTACAATTAATCAGAAGTAGTTGAATGAATGCAGAATAAAATATATAAATATAAAAACATTTGATAAGATGTTATAAAAGCCGAT
>DWFV01000874.1:0-12500 GCA_018246775.1 Parelbella machaon machaon
TTGGAGGGGCCTATATCCAGCAGTGGCCGGGAGTAGGCTGATAATGATGATGATGATGATGGTAGACATTGCTTTATAGTTTATTATATTATCACATCAGGTTCTTTTATGAGAAAGGCAGAGGGAAATCAATGCCAAATTTTCTTGTACATGAATTCCTCTGAGACGTTCTGAGACTTCTGATACCCCTATCAGCCAATATCTGACCTATGTATTTACTCAAGTTAGTGGACCCTCCCTCAGTCCATGTAGCCATCAACATTAACATTGTATATTTGTTTCGTTATTGTACATTGTTTATGGACTAAAGTATTCATACCTAACGACAAATGGATAGCTTTGTCTGGTAATGTGCTACAACGGTACGGGGGCCGCGCAGGCTAGCGGAGGCGGTGCTGGTGGGCGCGCGCTGCGAGGTGCGCGTGCCGCCGCAGCCGCCGCGCCGCGCCGCCGTGCGCTACAACGGGCCGCTGGAGGGCGCGCGCGGGCTCTGGATCGGCGTGCAGTACGACGAGCCGCGCGGCAAGAACGACGGATCGTGAGTGTTGCATACTGCACTATATACATTTCCTTTTCTTTTTGGGTAAGTCTCACGTGTAATGTACAACATTCTCAAATTTCAAAGGGAAGTTACAGATATCTTTACATTGTAAATTATTTTGTCTACAAATATTTTGACACTGGTTCCACGTCGCTAGTAGTGGTTGGAGAGGTTCGCCCATGAAAATACTCATTCCTGTTTCACTGAGCGTGCGACGTCATTAAAATATGTTAGGTTTTTAACTTATTTAGTAACAAAAAGATCGTTTGTAAATGAAGTGTTTTGCGCATATCTGAGGCCCATCATTTTTGAAGAATTGTGAAAATAGGACAGCACTAAATTTGAGCTCACTTAATGCGTAATAAACGCACGCAGTGATGTTCTTCAGACTGTATGATTTATATTTTTTGTATGTATTGCAATACAAAAATACAAAACATGATCGTTGCTGGCACACACTAGGATACCTTGTGTTGACCTCTTGATTGATTTCAAATACTTTCTAGCTATAATAATTGTTTAATTATTTTACAGTGTTAACGGCAAGCGTTACTTCACATGCCCTCCTAAATATGGAGGCTTCGTCAAGCCGGTCTACATCACGGTAGGCGATTTCCCTGAAGAGCAGTTTGATCTGGATGATGAAATATGATCTGGCACAACTAATATATCCAGCACCGCGTAGACTGCTTACAGTTTATGGGACGATGCGATTTATATAATTTTGATTTCGCTTATATCAAATCATATGTATAGACTGCTTACTTTAACAATTTTATATTATTGTTTTTTATATATGTGTATTAAACCGAATTGTTCACATAACAAAACGAGATTAGAACTGATAAAGAAACGTAATACATAATAACATATTAAATGAAAACTCAATTTGAACGTTTCTTAACTGTAGTAATCGAGAATAAATTATATTTTTCTATTTCGGCATAGCGTGGTTAGTTAAGTGCTAGGTTATCGCGACTTATTACATTTCAAAGGTAGTTTAATGAAGTTATTTCTAATGTTATTAAACTATTGCATACATACCTACGTAAAATCAATGCATTCATTACATTTTTATTAATCTGTGGTTTTCCAGATAAAATGTCGTTATATGTAAAATAATCATATGATTTGACATCATAGTTGAATATTATTTCTGTTATTTGAATTTAATGTGATTTGTGAAGGTTAATTAATCATCCAATATGAAAATTGTGTCTTAAGCTATTTGATTCAAGGATTTGTGTTCGTATAGTAACAAAAGATAACATGTATGAATGTGATTCGCGCGCTTTTTTCTATATATATAAAAGCTAAAATGTAGTTCTTTATATTATTTATCTTATTGCAATATTAAATTGCTTCAAATTGTGATATTGCGTTTAATTATGTTAACGTCCCATTAGATTTTATATTTACTATTTTTATTACTCAAAAAATATCAAGTAATCAGTTATCTTATTATTAACGGCAATAAATTTATTTGAGTATGTTTCACTACATTCCTCACGTAGTGACAATAAAGCAGGCACGCTATATTATAAATGTGTCATTTTATTGTTTATTAATTAATAAATATCATTATTTAACGATTGAAGGATGTTTTTATTTTAAACATAATGAATTAAAAGATAAATATTAAATTATTTTTTGGAAAGTATAATTTGCTTTTAAACTCAAGTTTAGAACAAATGTATTTTTTTTAAAGAATTTATGCGCTATCTTTTAGCATTTATCTTTATTCTTAACCATTTCTACAAATACTATACAACGTTAAATTATACTACCGAGATTTGAAGTTTCTGTAAGACCTAGTTATATTGTACGGTTTCGATTTTAGCACCAGTTTTCACACCGTTTTCAATGTTAAATTTCAGTTATTTTAAATATTCTTTATTTTAAATTGATTCAAATATGACGTAAATAGCAACAATGATTTAATGCGTACTGTGGAGGCTTAATCTTTTTTCCTTTTGGTGGGAGTAAAGGAGCAAAATACGTGTTCTAATATCTCACAACTACTTTGAGTTTATGAAAATTATTTATAAAACACTCGAAAGTAAAAATAGGTAAAACACACTTTATTATGACTAAAACTTCCGTCGTTTCAAAATCTCCGGTCGCCAGTTAATAGGGTGCGTTTCCTCGGTGGCTGTGTCATCTTCTCGGTATATTTTGATTGTCTTATCCGCTTCGGTGGTGAGCAGGCGTGAACCAGACTGATCGAAAGTCATGGCGAAGATGCCGGCCTCCGAGTCCATTGAACCAGGTTGGACTGCTGACTAAATTTGAAATAAAAAAATGGCTTATCAGAATAGTTGTTTAAAAAAGATCGTAGTACCCCCCCATGTAAGTATCGTAAATCATACTAAGCTTATAATAATAGAGAGCCGCGATAAGAAACTGAATAACTTTTGACCTTGTTCGGAATTTCTAGTTGAAAGAGACAATAGAGCACACTGAAGAATGGACATGGAAATCAAATCTAGTTTGTAAGCTAGAATGCATATGCATGAAGATAATTCTAGATGTCCCATTAAGCTTAACCAAATGTCAGAAATGGTCTGCAAAGTCACAGCAACAATTAAATTAACATGATATATATGACAAATCTCATCTCACCTGCAACCTCTGAAAGTTGTATCCAGTCCTCCAGTCCCAGCAGAACATAGTCCCGTTATCTCCACCACTGACCAGGACACCTTCAGGGTTTACTGCCATACAGTTCACTATAGCATTGTGTCCAGACAGATTCTGTATAAATTTACCCTCTGGGCACTTCCACTGTTTTATATTGTCTGGAGAAGCTGATGCAAAGGTGTATAATGTTGGGTGTATTACAATAGAACGGACTGATTTCTTGTGGTTGGTAAGTGTACACAGGGACTTGCCAGCCGCCAAGTCCCACAAACGAATCGTAGAGTCGTGTGATCCAGTTATAATCTGAAAAAATAAATGATCTTTATCAACTGTCTCTTGAACATATCCTTCTGCAGCAAATCGTAGCTTCATTGCATACTTATACTACATTTTGACATTGAATATCGCTTGAAACTTTGTATGTCACTACTTGAAACTTAGTATGTCACTACTGATCATGGGTTTTGTTATCAGACATATTTCTTTCTAGTGTTGCCTTGTGAATTGGATTAGGTCAAATGAAAAGGTCTGAAAATGTTAATACCGTCCTAAAGACCGCTTCAAAGTAAATTGTATTTAAGATGAGGTAATTTAAAAACACAGGGACTTTCGTGCTATAATGAAAACCAACAATTGGTATTGTTTGTGATATGGCAATGGTGCTGATAAATAATAGTTTGTGATGATAGATGACGTTACTTTATTCCGGCAGTTCATTGACGAAGTAACGCAATTCAACAGTCTGTTAAATAAAGCATTTTTTTTTAAATGGAATATGTTACACACACACACACACAAACACACTCTTCATTTTTTTTCACAAGAATAAGTTACAATGCTAAAATTATGATATGTGAATTCAAATTTGCATGCATCTGGTATGCAATCAAAACAATAATAAACATAATATTTAAGCATCACAGTAAAATTTCTTTCACATACTGAAAGCCTGTGAAAGTGAATGTGAAAGCGTGTGTGAAAGCCTTACTAACCTGTGGCTCAGCGGACTGGCATGCTAGAGACGCGATGGTGTCGGTATGACCTGTCAGTGTATGCACGTTAGCCTTGGTCCGCATGTCCCACACTCTCGCGGTGGCGTCTCGCCCGGCTGTCACCAGGACGTCGATGGTGGGGTGCAGCGATATTGTGTATACAGCAGATAAGTGGCCGTGGTAGTGCCGAATTACCTAAAAAAATATTATTTAAAAATTAATTGTTTTAAATGTTTAAACTCAATTCCAAAATATACCTTTACATTTTGATGAATTGGCAGAAGCTATAATTATAAAAATTCATTTGTTTAATATTATACTGATATGTGTAGGTTAGACTATATTTGACATTTGTCCAGCATTGTTTGTCCATGGTAACTATATGACGAGAAATTGAATTGTGGGGCTTTTCATGTAAAATATTAAAAGCAATTTTACCTTGTTATATTCCAAATCCCAACATTTAACTTGTCTGTCTTCTCCACAACTGAATAAATATGGATGCCTTGCTGACACCTCCAATCCTGAAACATATAGGGTTTTTTAATAATTTTCATAGTATTTAGGCAGAAGTTTAATCAAATACCTTAAGTTTAATATTAGGAGAACATTACTTTTCTTTAATCACATAACTTGCCAAATGTAAGTTTCTCTGAGGTACCCCAATGTTCTATTACATTTAGGTAATGTTAGTGATATCTCTTATTATGTCTATATTCATATGCCATAACTAACAGATGACTTATCAGTTTATCTATAAGTAGGCTTACCATAATTACGAAGAGCCAAACCGGGACGCAGAAGAGAAAGAGTAAGAGTAAGAGTAAAACAAACATAAAAAAAACTGAGGCGGGGCGCGGGGGAACGATTGGTTGGGGTGTCGGTGCTGTTCAAGTTTGACTGGGACGCCGGGACAGGGATCTCAAACCGGGACGTATGGTAAGCCTATCTATAAGGTATGTATATATAAAAATTATATTGACAATCAAATCTTAACCTCTAGAGATTTATTGAATTTGAAATTTGAAGTAAAAATTCAAATAGTCTTACCTCTCACAGTGCTAACATGTCCTGTGAGTGACACTTTAAGCTTGCCACTCGCTAAATCCCATATTTTGATTACTCGATCTGCGGCACCTGTTGATGTGATAAATATTAATAGAACTAAAATGTGTTTTTGTAAAAAAAAAATTGAGCTTGCTGCTCAGACGTTTTTATCTTAAATTGTCAAAGTAAATGTTTTGTAAATGTGCAACAGCTAGCTTGTAAAGCTTTACATACTACAATTTCAAAGGTTTTAATGGAAAAAATTATGTGTTGACATTGCTTTTATTATTGTTACACTTACCTGTAGCGAACCATTCGTTCCCGGGTTCCACGGTGACGCAACGCACCCAGCCGAGATGTCCAGAGATAACACGGAACAGCTTCCAGGGTGCATGCCATTTGGGCTTCGGCATGGCGGGGGCGCGCCGTGGAGCCAGTGCGGCCGTCGGTGGTCCGGGGGGCGCCGCGTATGGCAGCATCGCACCGTCCGACGCGATTGCTGCTGATTCTGCTATATCTGGATACAAAATAATTTCATTAGACATTGACAACAACTATGTTATATACTATGGATATGATCACAGATAAATAATAATTTTAGGATAGTCACCAGTTTATCCACATTTGCTAGCTATTAAATCAGAGGCAGTCATAAGTGTTGAAGTTTGCAGAGCCCTATGTCCGAACTCCACTGGGTATTGTCAAGCACAAAAATTATAACTAGAACTTTTCTGAGGCTCAGCAACACCGAGAGCATTGTAGAATCACTTTCATGTGTGATATAGACAGACATAAAAAGAAATGAGGTTTTGTAACATGAATGGTCTTTTAATCTTCTAGAGTACAAGTTACATAAAAATTTTTATATTTCTTGGGGGACGTTTTATCTTTCTTGACTGTGATGATTCATGGAACAGGTACTTTTTGACTTGGTATTGTTTAACACGAAAATAAGAAACATTTCATTGAGTTAGCAATTACGTAACTTAGCATATTGTTAATTATACCTTATGCTACCTAAAAAACAGAATTTACCTGTGTCGAGAGGAGTGTCAGGCCTGCTCTGCGCTTCCTGCTGTTTAATGGCCTGTGCCCTTTGCACAGCACTCATCACCAGGCCATAACTATCCCGAGCTTTTACCGATTTTAATATTTTCTCCCTGAAAGAATTGTATGAGTTGTTTTCGAGTGTTCGACCTTCTCATGATTCATTTATTGAGTTACTCATCCAACCATGGAATAGTGAATGAGCCTATTGCCATACATAGCTAATACTGGGAATTTCAATCTAGAAAAACCCAATTGGACCCATTCTATGGCTTGTATCCAAGACTTTTTGCTCAGCATTTGTACTTGCAACCATCTTATCCATAAGGCTGTCAATATACCTTACATATAGCATATTAAGCTTTTTCTTAGGATGTAATGTTGCATAAAGCTAGGGTTTAAGTATGAAAAACATTATGAACCAGTGATATATCTAACTGCAACTCTTTTGAGATTGAACAATGTAATGTGATTTGCAAAGATAAGTAATAAAGATTCAAGTCAATGCTCATGTAAATGGTCTTTTAATATGCATTAGTAATTACAATAGCATCTATTGGACTGACTTAGATATTCTCAAATCAAAAATATGTAGAGACAGCATTTAGGTCTTCGTACTTTGATATAATTATTGCTCAACAACTCAATAGATGTTGTTTAAACACTAAAACAATAAGATAAAATGAAATAATAGTACTTTGTTTGCTAGTTTAGTAAAATTTAATTTCCAGTGTCAGTTTCAGTGCATACTTTAAGCAGAATCCTAATATTGGATACTCACGCCTTTTCGTCTATTGGTGGCAATAGGCTTTGGTTGGACAGGAACATATCATGAGATCTTTTTAATGATCTAAACACTAAAGTATGGACTGAATGTTTGATTACTTCGTCAGACATTTTCACGTCACAACTACCACTTTTCACAACAAGTTTCAACTAGAACAGTAAGCAATTATTCAGTTTTTCTTTAATACGTCTATTAGATACTTAAATTCATGTTTAAATCGAAAATATTCTTCTGTTTATCAAACACCGCATTTCACAGTTGACGTTTCCAGTTGCAATAAGCCAATCTGTCATTTAAAAGCGCGGGACAGTGACAGTTTGTTTTACATTTTTTTTTTAAATAACTAAAACTCAATATGTTCTGCCAGCTATAATTTAATATCGATGGTGGGGTATTTTGGATTTTATTTGTTCTTATTCTCTTTATTTGTTCTTTTTTCCAACACTTTAGTTAGAGGTTTAATGGCCATTTTCAATTGGATTATTGCAACCGCAACAGTCAACGATAAAATGCTGTGTTTAAATGGCAGATTTTTTGCAACCTTATATTCTTATATAAGAGTTTTCAAATATATATCCAGTCAGACCACCGGACCATAAACTTATATCTTTACATAAGAGTTTTCAAAAATATGTCTAAAAAGACCATCTATTTTGAGGATTTACTTATCTCAGAAATTGTCCCGTGAGTCTTGTTGATTATTTCAGTTGCAACTCTATAGTTGCTATACTATATCTATATATAGTGATCATAACTTTATTTATTTACAACATTTTTTCTATGCATACTTTTGTAAGTACATGTTACGTTGCAACGTTAAGGTAGAATATACTAAGGTGGAATAAACACTCACTCTATTAGGTAGATATTAAAGTCAACTAGTACATCGATTAACTTTATTAATAAGTACAAAAATTTCTTATAGTATGTACAAAATCAAAACAGAGCTATCACAAGTAAGACAGCTTAGAAGTTAAATTTTAACATTCTTTTTAGTATTATATGATTAGGTAGACACTGATACTAAGTAAATACAGCTTAAGATGATTTGAAATGACTAGAATATGTAAATGTTATAATTAATAAACTAGTTAAGCCTCCAAAGCCTTGATATTGCACAGAGCATTGTAAAAATATTATTTATATTATTATATTTACAAATAATTTAATAGAACAGAATTTATGTCTTTGCACTAAAACTTTACACTCTACAGACTTTCTCCAA
Source organism: Parelbella machaon machaon (assembly GCA_018246775.1). Lineage (NCBI taxonomy): Eukaryota > Metazoa > Arthropoda > Insecta > Lepidoptera > Hesperiidae > Parelbella > Parelbella machaon. The sequence continues at coordinate 8,280 of DWFV01000874.1, forward strand.
CATAATCTAAACATATATTATCGTAAAATTTAATTATCTATTAACCTTAGAATATCTAACACATACACCATTCCAAACATTTGTTTATATAAAAGAACTGCTCAGTGATAAAGCCTAATCATAAAAGTAGCTTAACAAAACGGAATGGAATTAGTATTGAAGAGATTTCGTGCTTTGGTTGCAAAACAATAGTTCGAAATCTTTTATATTTAACCGCATTTTAACAAAGAGGTTCTCTTACAGAAGAATCCCTTTATTAGAGGTGGGATCGGTTGTACAGATTTTGTAAAATCATTTGATTTATTTTTTCAATTATTTAATCGATAAAATTGTTTAGAAGTCGTGTATTTTAAAAGAAAAAACTGAAATAATTTAATACCGGCTTACAAATATTGCTTATCTGAGAATACACGTAGATTGTTGCTCATAATTATGTTTCAATAATGATAATTTTGAATAATTAATTAGAATAACACCACAACCTCAGACATCCCTTAAATATTATCTTAGCACTGTAAAACTGAAACTTATTCTAAACAAATGGAATGTTAAAATACTTTTACGGTGCGTAATACTTCTAAGGTCACAGAACACAATTCTACGGTTAGGTAAATGTTTTTGCGTGGAGGTGAAGTTAATATGACTTCATGCGGTTTCATTTAAGGTAGTAACCAAGGTTCTAGTGTAAATGGTCCTCAAACAAGTCGGTCAACATTGGAGTCAGCAACAGCTTGCCACTCGTAGTCGATCTCTGTATTATCGGCGACGGAAAAAACCGCGCCACTCTCGGTTCAGATGGCTGATTTCTCTGAATTGTTTGCATCGCTAACTCGTCGGGAGTGGGGCGCGCGGCGTAGAGTCCTCGGCTGCAGATTCAGAGGCGGCAAGTTTGGTCTTTCGATTCTAGTAGGCGATGATACCAATGGTCTAGTGCCTCGGCGAAGTGTTTCCATGCCATTACGAAAGTATTCCTCAGTTCTATCCGAATAGCTTTCGATTAATGGCGCCGGATCTTCGTATTCGACGTTGTAGTGACGAGTGATGGCCAAGTCTTCGGGAGGGCCAAGCTTGTAAAGCGGGGGTTCGACGCATTCATAATGGTGGTCTTCGGTTTCGTCGTGCGGGTAGGTGTCAGCGACGAAGTGTCGAGTTCCTCGGGGGGTGAGAGCCGCCCATAACACTCGAGAGTCAAGGGCAGCGCTTCCGTATAGTGCGTTGGAACCACCCGCCTTCCCGGCTCCACCTTTGCACCCACCGCGAGCCCTAGTAATAAAAAGATATTCAAGAGTATTATTTTATGAAGTGATTATGATAATGTATTTGAGTTATATCTAACATAGCATTTCATGTAAGATGTTATCAATGAAAATTCACTTACTCTCTACATTTGAGCAGAAACAAAGCTAAAAGTGCAGCAATGCAAAGAACGGCGATGCAACACGTAATCAGCACCAGGAACCAAGTGTCATCATTGCTTGCTGGCTCTGAAACAGAAGTCACATAAGTACGAATATCCTTAATTTTACTTGAGAGGATAGCTGATCTAATGGTTAATGAAACTAGCTGTTGAGCCGGAGATTGTTAGTTAAATTCCCACAGAGAACTAATGTTTTGCATTTAAATGTAAAATTACTTATACAAGTATGTGTTTAGAAGTCTCTAGAAGGTTTGATTTGTTTGGCATTAAACGTAAAGCTGAAACTCTGCCAAGATGTAATTATCGTTTAACCAAACCAAACTTACACGATATTTCACGTAATATTACAATATAAGTACCCGCTGATAATGACGCAAATAACTAAGTAATACATATTTCGTCAGTCTCATTGTATATTTTGTTGATTCACACAACGAAACGCTTTACAAATTAAACACGTAATTGTTAAAGTTTCTATCTAGGTATATTCACCCACGTTCATGAAACCAAGAAATATTACTTAAGTAAATGTTGACGAATGTTTCTGAGGCTTCAATAAAGAAAAGAAGAATTTATTTGCAGCCTCGATTACGACACAAATACTTTGATACTAAAACAAGTGATTTGATATTAAAACCTTTTTTGTGTAGATGTTATAATTTGACAGAATATTTAAATATAGAATAAGAAAAGATAAAACAAGAGAATTAATACAGTAATAGAAGAACGCGGACGTATTTTCTTGATCTACAAAACAAATTTCGAGAATTACGTATTACATTTGCAGTGAAACTAAAGAAATAAGAAATACTTATTAAATATACAGAGAATAATGGAGTACCATTATGTGGGTATAAGATTGCGTTGGATTTTTTTCGGAAAATTGATTGACACTTAATATAGTACAAAATCGTTTTCTCCAAGCTTAATCTGATTTTGTTTTGTTTAAATTCAATATAGATTGACGTTAGGACGCATCGTAGACGCGGCTCACGTATTATTCAGAACGTCTTACACATGCAAAGATCTTTATGTTTATAGATATTTATTCTCAAAAAAGACAGTATAAGTCAGTTATAGGATAAATGAATATAAAGTAAATTCATAATTAAATTCGTTCGTCTGTACTTATCTAACGTATTTGTTGAAGATACAATGACATGAAGCAAAACTTGTAGACTCCTCGAGTAGTCTAAATTGTTATGTTCTTGTTCGACCCTCTTATCATTCAACTATTGGACCACGGGTCTCCTCTCATAGTGAGAGAGTTAAGGTCATAGCCTGCTACGATGGTCAAATGCGGGTTGGCGGACTTCACATGCCTGAGAGATTTTTTAAACCCTAAGGTATTGTCATTAAACCTCATGGTGAGATTTCCTTCACCATCAGTGAGTGCTGGTTAAGTGGTCAATATAAATTTATCATTCCGAATCATCGACTGAAACCTTACCATGCCTCGGCAACTCGTGGTATTCAACACCAGGGAACAGGGAGTTTTCTTCGTTGTTCTGTGGCGGGCACTTGGAGGCGCGACACGGAGGCGTCAAGTTAGTTGCGCCAGCGAGGAACGCTGGCAGCGGGGGCGGCGGCATGTGCAAAATGGAGTCCGGCGGAGGACCCAGTGAGAGGCATTCGGCACCGCATGCCATCCTGCTAGAGTACAATATCGTCTTTAATTCTGATTTAAAATATAAGAAACTCAGAAGAAGTTTACTACTACTTATTGGCAGTATTGTGAATTCGTGTGACTTACTGCTTGACGGAAATGGTCTTGCTTTGTTTGTTGCAAGTTCAGTCAAAAATATTACAGAATCTTTATTTAATTGCAGTGATTACCCTGTCTATTAGTAAACTGAATAGAGAAGTTGACAGGTTAAGTTATTAAGAAATTAAATTATAACTCTTTATACATAAACTCTTTATATTTAATTTTTATATATATTCGTCTTTGTAAAACCGCTTAATATACGGTTTTTTTTTAAATGAAAACGTTTTGTTTCAAAGACTTTTATACCTTACATTAATACTTTACGGAGAATAAATCAAATATTAAGACGTAGAATACATTTTACAAATGTAGAAGTTGGATTTGCGAATAAAATATCGATGTATTCGCGTAAATAAAAAATTAAGTCAAATAGAAAAAAATTTAAGCATGTGCAAAAGGGTTGTAAAAAATATTTGAATAGAATTATTTCAATTTTATCGACCCCAAGTTTGCCTCAACCACGATGCTATCTGTCCCTGTTCGTTTAGAACAAAACAAGGCAGACACATCCCAAGTTTTCCATTTTGATAGAATGTTAAAATATCAGTATCGCATACAGTTATATTCAAGAAATAAAACCACTTACATTTTTGCTGGTTTTCAAATTTTTTTCAAGCGAATTGGCACTTTACAACTGTATTTAGTTACACTTGTTCGGTCTTTGATTCTAGGGTGTACGACGCATGCGCGAACCTATACACCATTTTGCCCAAGCACGTTTGAACCACTGACATTTAAGATATAAACATTTCCATTGCGGTTTTTTCGGTCTCAGATAAGCACAAATGGCAGTTTGTACAGCAATGGATTACGAACATTTTGCGTGTATCATATTTAATGGCCGTCAGTTTTAATGTAATAAAAGGGGAATTATTGATCCGCGCAAGCGCGGGAACGAATTTCGCGACCCTTGCGTGTGGGGTTCGGAGCATTTGTCTGAAGTGGGGATTAACTTAATACGAGCTTCCCGTTTTTGCGTTGCTTAAGTTTTAAATGCGGGAAAAGGATAGACAGACCAACGAATTAATAATCCTGT
>DWFV01000875.1:0-12498 GCA_018246775.1 Parelbella machaon machaon
ACAAATACGTATTCGTACAAATTCGTATTCGTAACACAAATACGTATTCGTACAAATTCGTATTCGTAACACAAATACGTATTCGTACAAATTCGTATTCGTAACACAAATATGTTTTTGGTGGCAATCGAACCTTCTACCCTTGGCTCAATAATCAGCGTTCTCGCCACAGTATTAACAGACTACTTAATCACAATTTTAATCAAATATATTTTTTGCAATAATGATGTTATATCAAAGAAAATGACATTTTATACCATACATTTATACATTTTATACATGTTTTTTAATGGCCCTTCCATAATCTCTATATGCGAACAGTTCGCAGTTCAGCCGACGGCCGGTCGTGGATCGACCACCGTTCTTTTATTATCCAATATGTTTTCCAATAATCCAGTTATAGATTATAAGTAGAAAGGCTCGATTCGCACGGTTACCTCGAGAAAGTGGTCAGAATGCGTGTCCGAAACCCCTTAATTCGTTTCGAACTCTACCACAGGTTATCCAAACGAAAATCAACTTATTAACTATACCAACAAGATTGAAATTCGCTTGTCGTTAGTGTCAGTTTTGACAATGATATATTTACGATTTTACGGTGCATTATGTGTCATTGCCGTAGGCGCATAAGGTTCAATTTGCATATTTCGGTTCCCATCCAAATCGGCTCGACGCGGCCGAAATCGGTCCGACAGAACGTTTTGCGATTTCCAAATGAATCTTTTTTTCCTTAACAACGCCGTAATTAAGACATCAAGCCGTGCGAAAACGGTGGCACTGAGCAACCGATACTTGCACTTAGAAATCGCTTTGAAGTGCTCGGGGAGAACGGTGGGTTATCATCGCCCTGAACGAATTTAACTGTTTCAAAATGGCCCCCTTCGGTTTTTTTTACTTCTGTTTTGGTATTTTAAATATTGGTACGATCCTCATACTATATGCATATTTTCAGACCAAATTCTCAATTGTATACATACATACATACATACCTTCACTCCAAGTCACTTACGGCGTAGGCAGAGGAAACGGAGTTTGTTTTACATTATTAATACGTGTGCTTTATTGACAGTGTGATGAATATAGAATAACCACACTTCTGTAAGGAGGTGTTTGGTATTTGGTACTTCTGCCTACCTATAATAGTATTAATAATTAAGTATAAGTAAATTAATTTAATAATTACAATAATTTGTTTACCATTACCAAAATGGCTGGCAGTGGTTCGATGCGAAGAGCTGAAGATCGAGCTCAGCGTGCTATTGGAGAGGCCTATGTCCAGCAGTGGACGATGAGGGACTGATAGTGTGTGTGTGTGTTTACCATTAGTCCAAACATAATTCATATTGTAAAGATTCACATACTGGTTCTTCCGTCTGCAGGTCGAGAGGCGGTCATATACGAGAGGTTAGTGTCACTGATGGCAGTACAACTGCAACTGATCTTATAAGTAAGTAACGTAACATAACGCCTGTAATCCTCGAAGGGATAGGCAGAGGAGTGTAGCACACTCCCACGTTTCACCAGTTACATTTAAGTCCCATGGAATAGGTGGTGAGCCTATTGCCATACACCGGGCACAATTCCAGACTCCGAGTCACTTCTAGAAATTCTAAATTAGAAAAATCTGATAGCACCCGACCCTGGATTTGAACCCAGGACCTCTCGATCGGCAGTCGCGCTTGCAACCACTCGACCAACGAGGCAGTCACTTGTTACTCTATGTTTTAAACAAGCATAGAGTATATAAGACAATTAAATCAAACATTTTGGGATTAACATGTTTAATAGTACAAACTGTGAGACGAAAATATTTAATGGCAGAGATTGATTATTTCATACTAGAACGTGTGAGAAAAATATCCTATCTCATTTAAATATTACACCATCGCTTAGATTACGTACTCGAGTTGAATACTCCAGAGCATCTCAACACGCCCTTATAATTATAATTATAACATGTGCGAGTGGTCAAGATCTTGAGTAATACGTGCCTCAGTTGTAATCGCGGTATACATCTGAGTTGGGACAGCGTAATGACTCAGATCTAGTTGATGTGTCCATTTGATGCGTGGTATATGTATGAAGCATTTAGATTTACTTGTCTTTAAATAAGTTACACATCGCTCAGTTTTGTAAGAAGAGTGGAGATTTTTTAAATGAATAAACTTATTCCATTATTTATAAATGTTATACTGTATACTGTACGGCGCATAAGTGTTTCATGTTGCCTCTATCAGTCTATGTTTTTCTTTTCAAACTGAACTCAACACTTTTTCACCGGTAACTAACATCTGACACGTACCGACATTTCGACTTTAAAAAACTTATCTTTTGTCTAAATTCCGTTAGAAATTTTTATTATTATTGACCGCCTCGATGGTCAAGTGATTGCAAGTGCAACTGCTAATCTCAAAGCCCTGGATTCGATTTACGGGTCGGGTACTATTTTATATTTTGTAGCAGAAATTTCTATTACAAATGGTCAAAGTCTGGATCTGTGGCCGGTGTACAGAAATAATCTCACCATCAATTCCATGGTGGGAGGTAAACGTAACTGCTAGGTAGGTAGGGGCGTGCTACACTTCGCTGCCTACCCTTTAGGGGAATACAGGTGTGCTAATTTGTTTTATTACTATCATTATTATTCTATTCACATGCACATCATATGTTTGTACTAATTAAAAGTTGCGCGTTAATTTATACCCCACATTCGCTTTTAACTTACACCGTTAGACGCCAAATTAAAACGACGTGTTCTTCTTGCAGCGGAAGTGTTCACGGACACTCCATTGTGTTCTTTAATGTGCTGTTCTTAAGAATTAAGATTGAATATTGCAGTCATAGATGTATCGATTATAAAAGATGATGTTGTTAAGAGATCGCTCCAGGTTGTGTCGAGAGTTCATTACCACGGCCGGTTGGATTTTGACTTTAAGTTCAGATTACGTCATAAGCTCGTTGGATATTGCATAACGTGCAATTAGTATACGGTGCAAGATTCAATCCTGTGATGCCGTGGGAGTTTAGCAGATTTGGAGCCGCTGATTATACAGTAGAATGATGTTCATGGCGATTTTTATTGCAACAAAAAAGCTTAGTATAATATGTACTACGTAATGAATGTTATTATATTTTAGAATATTATTTAATGTTTGTTATCTAGAAATTTCTTGCTCACGCTTTTTTATGTTTTTTCTTAAATAATGTTAGGGATTTCGTTTGATTTTGCTGTTGATTTAAGAGTAGATATTTAATATTTGGTATAAAACTTCTCACACATGGCTATGATTGAGATTTGACAAGCTGTATTTTATGTTCAAACACAGATAATAATCATAAAAATTAACTCGTATAAATCTATGTACACGCACACTTACAAAGTAATCATCCATGATTGTCAAAATATTTTTTTTTTTCGTGTGGGGTATCGAACCTACAACATTAGTAGTGCAGTCACCTACGCTAACCGCTGAATCAACATGGCTGCAACGATTGGACAAAGAAGTCACACTCTTTTCCGGTGGATGATATGTGACTAGAGTTCAAGTACTAGGTCATCATGAATGGTAAGATTATAAACGAACACAAGTGAAACAACCTGCTTAGGGTTAGCACATGTGAGAGAGAGAAAGAAGATTCCTTGCGCATGCGTAATGCTTAGCCCCGAGACCAAATGCATGCCGTTGCTAAGCAACCATTTCGCGGTTTCCTAGGTTACTAGTCAATGTTTTGACACAACATAACCAGACAACGTGGTGGAATCTTTTGTTTATTTTGGTCGTATAGTTAAGTAGAGGCGTTGATGTAAACAGAAAATTTCAAATTATTCGTTGCGTTCTTTGCAACCTCATTAATTTTGTCGCTCTAATTAGCAGTTGCGATTGCATATAACACTAAAATATTTTTGGTATGGTGATTCGCATTACGCTTCAGCTCCTTAGATTTTTATTTTTTTATGAATTGTTACCAGTAAATTGGACTTGTATAAAAGGCCTTTTAATCTGTACCGTACTCTATTTCTGTTATATAATCGTACTTATCGCAAGGCAATTAAAGGATCGAAGCCAGCAGCTGTCCCTTATTAAATTTAATATAATCCATGCATCCATCCATTGGTGATGCCTTTATCCAAATTATTATCAATTATCATCTTGGATTCGTCTTAATTTTATCTTATCACAAATACCAAGTTTTTATTTTTATTATAAGATAGCCTATCTTTTACTTGCGATCCCGCCTGGTGGAAAGCACTGATGCGTCCTGAGATGACCCACGCATGCCTAGAAAAAGCCTGTTCACTCTGGCTTTGAAGAGTTCTAGATTATGTGACCGGAAACATAGTATAATTCTTAGGTAATATTAATAAAATTGCTTTAAAATAGCATATGATTACACCGTATTAGCAATATTAGCAAACTCATTTGAATATTCATCGCGTGTGTTAGCCAACTCGAACAGGTCAATGACAATACGTACAACTTGATTTAATCCATAGCAAAAACACATCTGCTTCCGGTTAATGTGAAACTCTTCATTTGTTCTATTCCGGGTTCAAAATAAAATTATTGATGGATATAACAGTTGTATTATTTATAAATGGCAATTACTGTTGTAAAATTTTGTCGTGAGCTAAGTCTCCATAACACAGGACGCGTTATTCGGAGGAACATATTCTAGTAATTAAATGTTAGGATGTGAACGGAATGCAATCTGACTAACCTGCATACCCAGCGTGCGGATTAAGACCAAAAACACCTTTGCGGAGACCATGTCCGGTAGCGTGCTGAGATAGGCTGATGATGACGATGAACGGAAATAGCGAGTGCTGCTAGATTATTTCGCCACGCTAAGGATCCAGAGGAAACTTCTCAATTAACTGTAAACGTTTTTTACGCGAAAGACATTGTTAGCATACATACATAAATAACAATAAATTATGTTATACTGACCTTACTGCCCTAATAAATCTCCTGATAAAAATATCGACTTGATACTACTTGGGCAATATTAAGAGAATTTTCTATCTTCTGTACTTTCACATATATCATTTACTTTATCTGTGCAGTTTTTCATACAACATTATCAGGGGAATCTCCAAAGAAGGAATCGGTGACCTTGTTATGCTTATCAAGAACTTTCTTGCGCAGGAAGTCCCTAGTCCTTCCTCAACTTGCTTTTACGACTACGTACAATCACAAATAACCGCCAGCCATGACAGTAGGGCTATCATCGGTCCAAACGTCGCAAATAAATCACCCGTCTAACCGCCGAAAGCAGAAAATACACTTACAAGTGTATACACGAATTAAGTTGTACATTCAACAGCATATTTCGTAACTTAAATTACTTTCGACATACTTTCGAGTTCGTCAAGTTCATTGCCGCGACCTTAATTTTAAGACAAAGTTCGTTGTTCCGTCGTTGCGTCACTGTGTGGCATAAAACTGATGGTCGTGAGATAATACTTTGTTATAAAGATGCGGTTGACGTTTGTGAGTATATTGTATAGTTTGGAATATATTCAGTAATTACTTAATCTTTATTTAATATTAGGTTACGTTGATAATGATAGCGCTCATTGGAGGAGGCCTATGTCCTGCAGTGAACTAGGCGTGAGAGACTAGGAGACTAGGAGACTGAGCGACTAGGAGTGAGATACACTGATGATGATGACATTGATTAGTGACCTACGGATGTTAGGTTAGTGAAAGTGAGAAATGAGTAAACGGAATGAAAAGAAACGTTTTGTAATAGGAATAGTGATAATCAATGTATTGGAAATCCGATTTAATTTTAAAATGCTCCAATTTATTAAAAATATTTATATGTATTTATATGTATATCTTCACAAAATCTTTTTTATCTATTAGAACAATGAAACTTTCAGCTAGTAAATTTAAGATTCAGACTAAAAATGATTAACTCCGCGAATACAAAAACGATTTTGATTATCAAAGATGAGTATATACCTTATGAGTATAATACCTTATATCAGTGAAATCAGAACATCTATTCTAACCTAGAATATTACTTTTAGCGCATTTGAAGTATTATAATCAAATTCTTTAGACCACCAAATATACATACGTATCTTCACACCCAGTCTCTTATAGGTTAGGCAAAGAACACAAACTGCCGAATATCTCTATCCTTACAAATCTGCCGTGCTTCTTCCACATTCATCACTCTCTTAATAATATGTTGACATGAATATTTCTTGAAATCTTCAGAACTTTTTTCTTTGATTAGATTCCCCATCATCTTCTCATTCCCTATCATCCTTCAGATTCCCTATCATTATGAGAAATGTTTTATAATAATATAATATAGCCGTTCATATGTTCCAGAACGATTTATATATTTTCGTTATACTCGAAATTTGTTAAATTCTTGTAATAACAGTAGCAGCGGCTTGCCACCGCACTTCTGGTCAGTATTACGTTACGGGCTAAATCTAGGCTGTTAGGGTTTGCCCAACTAACGCTTCACTGGGTACCGACACCCAATCCTATTACGAAATAAGGTATTGTTTTTCATTTCTTCTCATATAAATTGCCAGGGTTCGATCTCCAATTCATTCCACATCTCAGTGTTTGAAGCAACAGTCATCAAACATCCAACAACATGTTCCAAAAGGTAATATAGCAATATATCTATTTATATTTTGAATCCTCAGGCTATAAAGTGCAATGTAACCAAAATTTGACTTTAAAAAAGTAATTTATTTTTTTATAAAAATCAATCTAGCAGTCGATTCACCCTGGTGTATGTAAATCAAAAGCAAGTAAATTAATCGCTGTTATGTCCCAAACAAGATATTCATTCCCATTGACCCTCACAACAATATAGCGTGCCTTAAAACAATTAATATACAACTCCATGAGGTTTTATTTCCACTATTTCATAAAAGGAATCTTGACGTACAACTTCCCGTACTCATTCCATCTCCCGACATTTTTTAAAATCTGCTGTTCCATCCAAGTTTAAACAATATAAGATTATATTTCACAGTCATCAAAAAGATAATCATTATCTCACAATTGTACAAATTAAAAGTAATTGTAAATAATTTATCTTATGCTATAAATATGTATATCTTCATTATCTAATTTTATCCCATAACGAATCTTTGCTATATCAGCACATTTCAATAGGTCACTTCATCACTTTCAACGTGTTCGATAATATCTTAAGAGTTTTTGTACTCCAACCCCAAGTTGATCTGCATCATCAAAAACCTAAAGGTTAGATTAGGTAGATGAAGATTTAAAACACTTCACCAAACTGACAACTGCAAATTCATTATACAGAAAATGCATTTTCTGCAATTTATCAAACGAAGCCAGACAAAATTTGGCTGTTTGTTCCTTATTTGCCATTTATATTCAAAATTATTTCTTTACAGCTGGTTGTGCTGTCTGCGCTGATCATATCGACCACTTGCATGGTACTCCACCAAGTGCCTGTACCCATCTACCTCGCTGCTCAGTACCCTGAACCAAACTACAACTTTGCTTACGAAGTAAACGATGCTCACACCGGTGATATCAAGAGCCAACATGAAAGCCGACGAGGAGACATTGTTCTTGGTCAGTACTCCCTTGTCCAACCCGACGGGGTCAGGCGAACGGTGGACTACAGAGCCGATGATCACTCTGGTTTTCTTGCAACTGTCAAGAATCAGAGACGCCCAGTAACCCAGCACTCGAACAACCAGTACAACATTCACGAAGAAACCACCAGGACTCCCAACACGGGAGCACCAGCTACTCAAGGATGGCCACAAACTACCTCAACAACTACCGCTCGACCGGTCGCCGTCTCCAGAACCTCAGTCATTCACCAGTCTTTCTCCAACATTCACAATCCATGGATCTAACTCTAGATCTAGTTCAGGAAGAACTCGGCGAAAACGGACACCGAATTGAATTCCGACAAAAGAATCAATTTGCATTTATATCGTAAGCGGTTAGTTTCTAGTTACCTGTAGTATATTAGGTGTCATTAATAAGACGTAGTTGGTGACCGGACTTGACAGCCTTGTTGGATTGGAGTCGATTATAAATAATGGTAGGGAAAAATTGTCTTAGTAACGTTCAACTAATGCCACTCCGGTTCCATAACATAACTAACGTTTTTATGTAGGTAGCAATTTTTATAACTTGGTATGTATCAATAAATGTGAGCAATGATATTTTCTCTTTTATTTTTACATTCATCCATCCATCTATCGATTTCGATTTTTGAAGTTCCTCTTTTAAACATAGACCGACCCTCATCATCAATACACATTAACAAAAAACAATTTTATAGTATTAAATAACATACATCACCATATTCTATTATTCATATGTAAACACGTGTCGTAGTGTAGTATAGAATTGTGTAGATTGTAGATTATTTATTCTGAAGGCCGTTGGCTTTAAGAGGCAATCAATTAAGGCATTAAAGCGTTGAGTAGTAAACATACAATCGAAAGCAACATTCGACATTTCGCTGGGTGCATCGCCCTTGTGAACTTGACTTTTAGATATTTCCTGAATTTCTTCGCGAAAAAACAAGTTAAACTAGAACTGGAACAGTATTTCGATGATATAAAAAGGGCGTGAAGCTCTCTTTGGAGCATCAGATTCACTAGTTTCATCGACATAGTCACAACATCTCCCATCACATCAAAATGTTCGTGAAGGTAAATATCTACTACTATATACAAACCTGTTCTATCTACCTTTAAATTCTTTTTTTGTTTTTCAAAATATCATTATTGTTATGTGTACTTTTCCTTAAGTGTCATCTTATTCCATTGTAGTATTTATACTCAAGCAATATTGTCCATTTGCTTTGCTAAAACTACAATAAATGATGAAAGAAACAAATATTAGCTGACATCGCAACAACTTTCATCGGCTACCGTACCCTATTGTCTGTCAATGCAAATGATTTTATCGATACCTTTAATACTTCGGCTCAACATTTGACATTCTCTTGCTGTGTCGTTCGTGTTAGCCATTCCCATTTCATTATCATGCAATTCACATGACCTTTGCGGTAAGTTCCAGATAATACGTCTTATGTTTATAGTTCCACGTCAACATAATTCTTGATACACTTAATTTCGCTGACACTCGAAGAACATATACGTCGTTCTAAGAAATCAAGGAGAAGATTAATATGTTGATTCTCTTGGATGACTATTATGTTGTCTTCTGCAGTCACGATTTAAACTACTAGCGAGCCGTATTTTGTAATATTAGACGATCAAAAATATCTTTCTTCACAGTTTGTCGTTCTCTTCGCTCTCGCGGCCGCTGCGAGCGCCGCTGATCTGTCCAGCTTCTCATACAGCGTGGCGGACCCTTATACCGGGGACTACAAAAGCCAGTTCGAGAACCGCGCTGGTGATAATGTGAACGGCCAGTACTCGCTGCTGGAGTCCGACGGCACCCGCAGAACCGTGGACTACGCTGCTGGTGCTGAAGGTTTCAATGCTGTTGTGCGCAAGGACCCAGCTCTGATCGCCGTCGCGCCCTTGGCTTATGCTGCCCCAGCGTACGCGTACGCTCCTTACGCACGTTTCGGTACCTACGGATACGCCGCCCCTTATGCCTACTCCCGCTTCTTCTAAATGACCACGACGGCCTTATGTCTTTGTAAATAATAAGCCTGTAAATAAAGTATATCATACGTTCCATCATTACTTGTATTTTATTAACAAAATCTAAACATTAATATTATCTTATATACGAGCAATAAGCAACCAGTCAAAATGCGAATTATAATGAGACAATAATGACATAACAACAGTTAAGGTACGCAATACAACCGCGTTTGACTAATTTGCTCTCAAACGAATGTCACAAAGATGTCACACCGGTTTGTCGCATATATTTTCAACACTGGATAGTCTGCATACGATTATAAAATGACTCATATTTGCATCTTTCCAATACACAAATCATATATTCGTTTGAGAAGCTATACAACAGGTTTATGAATTAGGTAATACCTTAGGAACAGAGACTGCCTCGTTGATCGAGTGGTTGCAAACGTGACTGCCGATCGGGAGGTCCTGGGTTTAAATCCTGGGTCGGGTACTATTGGATTTTTCAAATTTAGAATTTCTAGTAGTGACTCGGAGTCTGAATTTGTGCCCGGTGCATGGCAATCGGCTCACCACTTATTCCATGGGACTTAAACGTAACTGCAGAAACGTGGGAGAGTATTACAGTCCTCTGCCTACCCCTTCGGGGATTACAGGCGTGATATTACTTTTTTTTTGATGATGTAGAACACATTTGTTACAGCACTACTTTTTATTTTATTTTCTAATAATATGTCTTGTATTATTATTGTATCATATTAGTTAGATTTTTTTGTGCATTATTTCTTTTGAGCTGTTTAGTAACAATATGACGATCTTTTAAGATAAAAGTTCTCTAAAGGTTGTATCTTAGACTTGTATCTACTTAGGTTGTATCTTAAAACTTTAGACTTTTAATGGAATAAGTCTATAAAAATTTTAGATTTTTTTTTAAATTGCTTAGAATTTTATAGTTCGTTTTCTAACGGTTATTTCAAACACGAATAAGGTTATATTTCACGACCATGACTTTTTACTTTCTTTTGTTATACATTCGTTATATTAATAACGCAATCCAATTTAATTATTAGATCGTTAACAGTGCTACCATTAATGCTACTTTGCCTTCACCCAACAAAAGGAGCGTGAAGGAATTTGTATACATAACACTAAGGTCATAATCAAATGTACCGAACCCGCCTCGACATTGCGTTGTTATACGATTAATATCGGAATAGCTTAATTACCTTAAATATTTACTAAGCTCACAATTAGACAAGGTCGTATCTTTTGTTAACGGATGCATTTGTGAGGTCGCTTCCGAAACTAGGGTTTTCTTTGAATATTAAATCTATATATATTTAAAAATATACAGTTACATAGTATTATAAGGTGATATCTACATATATGCCAGATGCTACCTAAATTACAAAGTAATTGCATTAATTTCGATATCTATATATGAAAAAAACGAGCTTCTAAAACATAAAAGGATTTTTTTAACGCTTGGCTTTCAATCTATTGCGCATTATTTTGTCATTGTAAAGGATAGAAGTCTTATAAATATTTTGTCCTTAACTAATCGTCAGAACCAATATCTATCATAACATTAGTTAAGGTAAAATTTTTGACTTGTTTTAGCTTAGATTGAAGCACAAGTCTCCGGTTTTGCCAGCATATTTTTTAGCAACACACCATTTCAGACCAGCTCGTGTAGCTCGGCTCAGCTTAGCGTTTTTTTAAATACTATACACATGTTCTTAGGCTGTAACGATTGAACAAGATTAAGTACATTTAAATTTCAGTTAAAATTGTAATTTCCTTTACATTTGTACCGGAATTCAAAACGGTATGTGAGTATGTAAGATCACTTCCGAACACTAACTCCTTGAGAACAAAACACTATTGATATTCAATTTTCGAAATGAAAATTTATTTTTGAAAATTTTAAATTATTTGCATATATTTGACTATACTTCGTTGTTAAAATTGTCCTTATTATAGCTCTTTATTAACACCCATAAAACAAATGAGTAAATTTTATTTTTATATTTTTAATGTAGGTACAATGATTTTTAGATAACGGATTTTATAGTTCAAGAAAGGACTGTCCTCAACATGAATTAAAATGCTACTGATTTTTTAGCCCACATCCCGTATCTGTGGTCAGAAGTCACAAGTTCCGCATTGCACTTAATTATTATATGATACTATCGAAAATGAACTCTAAAAAACCCTTGCCCGGCGTGACCTAGAACGAGTACCTGTCATTTACTTCCTATTAATAGAACGAAATGACTGTACCGGACTCCTATATAAACGACCAATATTGACCGGGATTGTACATTCACAGTCCACTGTGCAGTTAAATCAAACCTATCGAAATGGCAGCTAAGGTAACAGTTTAACCGTGAAGTTAATCGAGTTTAAATAATCCGTGAGCGAGCGCGGAAACGCAAGCACGGCGGGAAATATTCATATTATAACGTACTTAAGTGTACAATAACCGAGGAGAATATGTTATAAATTGTCATGTATAAAATAAATGGAAAGCTGTTGCCTTTCCCACGACGGTGCTCACGGCTCCGCCTTTAAACAGATTACATGTCTTTTAAGCTCAGCGGGCAGAATTCAACGTTGTATAAGTCTCTGAGCGGGGAACAACAATGTTACAAACGTAATATTAACCATAAGTAGCTTACATGTTACAAAGTTTATTTATATTTCTGTTTTATGTTCCACAGTTCGTCGTTCTCGCTCTCTTGGTAGCGGCTGCCCAAGGCAGCGCTATCCATGGACACGCTGCTGACTACACCAGCTTCTCCTACGGCGTGGCTGACCCCCACACCGGCGACGTCAAGAGCCAGCACGAGACCCGCGTAGGAGACAACGTAGTGGGCCAGTACTCGCTGCTGGAG
>DWFV01000876.1:0-12493 GCA_018246775.1 Parelbella machaon machaon
ATTATAAAGTAGAAATCCAAATGGAGGAAGTACCTGCTCTTAATATAAGAATAGAAATAGTCGGTTACGTAATACTTTTTATATTGACTATAATCAACTTTGAAATTCTGCGTATTTTTTTGACTGTATAAAAAAGATGCAATCTCAATGAAAATGCAATGTCTGAAATAGCAGAGATGACAATCAATAAAATCAAATATTGGTGTCAGTTTTTATAACAGAAATCCAGAAAATCTATCGTTTTTCATTGATATCTTTTGAATGGTTATGAGTTCAATAACAAAAACAATAAGGTTCAGGACTAAAGTTAAATGGATTAATTCAAAAAAGCGGGAGACTCAATTTGGTATTTCATGTTTGTTACCGCAGACCTCCGTCATTTATGAACCGATTGGATTTTTTTTTATTTAACATCGGTTCTATGATTTAAAAGAACCAATTTAAATCAGTTCACAGTGTTAGGACGGGGCTGGCGATGCATTGCCAACCAATAAACACGAAATCCCGTTGCCGAATGAAACCTGTAGAGTCACGTGTTCAATTAATTGCGTATATACTCTATTTATTACTATACCATCACGCCAGATCCTTTATGGAGTAGGCAGATTTTATCGAGTTCTAAATATATTATCCTTACAGACGTCTAACGTGCTTATTCTAGATCTGTCTGTTTACTTCTGCACGCCGATTTCGGACATTACTTACTGACTTCTAAATAGGCTACCCGCTAGAGGTTTAATGGAAAAAATTACAGTGGCTGCAAATATTTTAAACACTAAAATACATTTGCTAGTGTTCTAGAATCTTATCAGAATCTTATTTATCAACACGAGCAAGTTTTATTATATAATCATGAACTGAAGACGCGTCACTATTACACATATTATATAATATTTCGTACTCATATATCAAATTTTAAAGGAAATAATTCCAAAGATTGTTACATAATTCTATTTTAACGTAACCCTATTTTAAACTTAAAATTAATACTTAAAACCGACTTAAATCAATGTTACAATAATTTGTAACTAATTACTGTTCATGGCTGAATTTTCCCGAAAGGGTTGGCTAATATATTTTGGTAGTCCCACGTTTCACCTGTTATGTTGCATATACCACGTAACAAGGGGTGAGCGTATTTACATACACTGGACATAAAAACACAATATTCTTAATAGTTAGGGAAATAAGGAAATGTGTACACAATTAAGGCACTTGTCCTTACGAGTGTCCTTAAAATGTAGAGCGGTAATGTGGCGTCACTAATGCAAACAACTTATCGATCGAATTGTTTATTTGAACGAATTGATCGATACAATCATTTTATATAGTCAATTATGCCATTCAATATAAACTATAAAAATATATTTTTAAATCTTATACAGTTTACGTAATTTGAAATTATAACTGTAAAGCCTTGAAAAAATTTAATTCAATTATTTCTATATCGTCACGCTATATTGAATACGCAGTGAGGCAGAGAGCACCAATATCAAATAAGAAGCAATTATTCATCATCATCGTCAGCCTGTCCCAGTACAATGTTGGACATAGGGTTTTGTCTGTAATCCGCTGGTTGGAAATGCGGGCTGACATTTGTCTTAAAATAATTTTTATACATTTATTACTATAATTTTTATAGGCTTTTTATTTTTACTAAACAAAACTGAATGTAAATGTAGCACAATGCAATATTGGATTTACAAAAAAATACTTCAAGGTCAAGTGAGTGACAGTGCGCGGATAATATGGATTGTCTGTGATCCCCACAGATAAATAAAGATTGTGTTTTATGCACGACTTGCAGTGAGCAAATATCGAGATGTAGTTATCGTGCCTTATGATGAGGAGATTACATTTAATCTCGTAACATGTGCGGTTTACATTGTTTTATGGTTTAAAGTAATCCGACGTTAACTACAACTATGTAGGTTAAATATTATGTAAGCATGATTATATTGTCTGTATAGGATTTATTTTAATTGTACAGAATTTTATTGTGTAATTGATTTTTCGCTGATAATATAGCTGGAGAACAAATCACTGTATTCTAACTTTACAAAATTCTGCCCGTTTTTTTAAACTGAATATAACTTTTGATAACGGCTAACAGATAACATTAAAGATAGTAAACAACTAAACCTTACTCGCCTCTTTTTTCAAAAAATAGAAATAGAGAAGGCAATAAGTAAGTACCATACTTATTAGCGAATATTTCAATAAAATTATAATTGCTTTCCTTTTTGGTCCAACACGTTTAGCCACCCTGGCCGATGAGCCCGGAGTTGTGTATTTGGTTCCCACCAAGAGCAAATATTTGTGCAATGAGCACAAGTAGTTCTGTATTTGGATGTGCAATTATCTTTATATATACATATAGTTGAACATTTTTATATAGAGATTTATTTTACTCAGCTACTTGGTAATTATAGTACAGAGTGTGCCTAGTATGAATCCTGCGATCCACTAGCCTTACACACAATTATATTTATTAATCACCATTTACAAACTTGCCCCAACATATCGATATAAAAATATCAGAGATCAACTTACGTATTGGAAAATCTTGACACTGCCTCCAGATAAGATAAAACATGGGACATGACAGGCTCAGTGTGGCGATTTTCCGATTCTAATCACTTCTATACCTTTTCCGAACACGCATAGCGTTATTGAGGCACTGGAAAGGGAATAATACCATAAGAACACTCATAGCTATAATATAAACCCTTCCTTACGTCGTCAAAATATGCGAACAAATATAGCAAGACATGATTGCGCAGATAATAACCTCAGTATATTATATATTATTGTATAGTGACTGACTAGCAAGTTGCTTATAATAACATTTTATGACACCGTCTCTGAGGATCTTAAGTATAATACTATAAGTATCTCTAACCTGTCATGTTCCAAAACATCGAAGCCCTGAATGTCAGGCACATCGCTGAACACTTGCGAAACGAATTCACATTTAATCATTTCATCAGCAATATTCCATCGAAGTAATGTTATTCTTTGATCTATGGATGTAGACGCGATGAGATCGTCTATAATTGTTATGCCCGTTATTTCAGAACAGTGCAAGTTACTTATCGACCATTTATTTTTAACTGTAGTCACTAAACTCTCACATATTTCAATGTGGTTCAAATGAATGGTATTATCGTCTCCTCCTGTTACAATAAATACCTCTTTGTCTGATATGACTTTGCAATCCAAACTATTAATTCCGGATTTATGTATAAAAAGTGACATGACGGGTACTAATGGTAAATCTTGGTTTAAAAGACCTCCATTAGTTACATCCCAAAATGACGCAACTCCTCTAGTCGTACATGTTGTTAGAAATAATTTATTTCGTAATTTAAAACAGTTTGTCTTCAATATGCAAGTGTCGTGATATTTCAATTCTCGCTCCGGTTTTAGTATACTGCTGTTCCCGTTATATTCAAAATTAAACACTCGCAGGACAGCATCAGAACATCCAGCGAAAATAGTAAAATTTCGATCGTCACGTTTGATAACTTCCAAATCCATAATTCTCGTTTCTGGGTCGAAATCTATTGAACAATTGTTCAAGACTTTATTGCCCTTTCTTTCTTTATCGTTTCCGTTAATTAAATAGTCACACACTTCTTCCGTATTAATCGTTATCACATCATTGTTTTTTACAAAATGTAACAATTTAACGCATATTTGAGCTCTTCCACCCGCTGACACTACAAGTAATTTGTTATTTTCTACCACATCAAACTTTATGGTTCTTATGCAAGATAATTGTTTGAACGTAATTAGTTCTTGAAACTCGTTTCTTGAATTGATACTCGATAATCTTAATGTGGTGTCTTCACCCCCTGATATAAGGAATGTAATAGAAGAGTCTAGGTCACTTACATAGGTCTTTAAACAATTAATTTCTTTGGAATGGGTGCCATTTGTTATATATTTAGAAACAACTTTGTCTAATTCAAACGTTTCTATATTTACGTTGGCGTTTTTTAAGTACACAAATTTTATAAATTCTTTAAAAGTATCATTGCTCTTTTCAATATAGCGTACAATGTCCCATGACCGACGCCCGCCTCCACAAGAAACCTCGAGTAACTTACTATTATTTTTGGTATCATACACCATAAATATGCGCTCTTGAAATCCACAAATGTAATTTTTATCTTTATCGATAAATGCTTCCACCCATGGGAAATCTAAGCTGCGACTAGACATATATTTAATATTACAGTTCTCGTCTACACGAAAATATTTTATAGTACCATCTCTACCTGTGGTTACAATATTGTTATTTAAAATATTTATTGATGTTGGCCCATATCTTCCATGGATATTTTTCAATGATTTCAGTGCGTTTTTCTGACCTCTGATATATACATGCAAAGAACCACATCTATCACCTACAATAAGCATATCATTTACTAAACTTATAGCTGTAGCTGTTAACCACCGTTCTTTACAGGGGGGCAGTACAAAATTAGCGAACACATCTACAGTGTTATCTTTTGACACCAAAACAGTGATTACACCATTTTCGGAGGAAAACACTAAATGTCTATTCCCTGCCCATCCCATGAATAAAATTTTCCCAATCTCCAATTTAGTATCTATGAATTTCTTAATAGTTGCTGTACCTTTACATGGTTCAATAAATATGTCCAACTTTCCAGACATATCACTAACAGCTATAATCTGCTTGCAAGGTGAAATGCTAAGTAATCTATAGGTAGATTCATGTTCTAATTTCAACATCAGAGTTGATTTATTAACTGTATCATAATACAAGAAGTTACCACTTTCAGTCATGATAACAATGTTTCTTCGTTCTGTGAACACTACTACCTTGGCATTAGTTATATTTATATCTAAAACTTCACTCCTTCCATACTCCATGACCATTGATAGTGGATGTAACATAACTCCACAGTCACCACCACCTGTCACCAAATCTTTGTCATTAGCGTCCAAAGACCAGATGCAAGCATTCTGATGTGACATTAGTTTCCTCAGTAAAGTTCCATTATAATCCCAAAAACAAATGCAAGAATCTTCTCCAACAGATATAACAAACTTATCCCTAATACAATTTCTCATAATTCTAGATAGATGTCCATATAGTTCATGTATACATATAATATTCACATTTTCCCAATATTCAATAGATGAGGGAGAGAGACATGACATGTTGTCAATCTGCCATATCCTCAAAGATCTATCATCAGATGTAGTGACTATTACACCCTTTTGATGATTGCAAGATATAGAGAATATGACCCCCTGTAGAAAGAAGCAAAAAACTTATATAGAAGTTTTGATTTGTATTACAATGCAGATGTTGTATGGTTAGCCAAGGGGGCTTGGAAATCTTATTAATAAGTCACTAATGTTAAATTGTTAAAAAATAATTAAGGACTTTTTATTATGATTACCCATTCAATCAAAAGCCAACCACATTAGATATCGCTTAACTTTTTAAATAATTTGGGATATGCCCCAATGATGCTGCGAAAATTCCATTATTACTCTCTTAAAAGCACTATCCTCTCCAAAGTTACTTAACATAAACATCTAATTCAGTCTATATGACTAGGGACTGGGGCCAGAAACAAAAAATATTACCTTATGCCCTTTTAAAGTGTGTAGAATTTTGTCACTGCCACATCTGTGTATAAGTACTGCAGAGAACACTGTTCCGCTGAACACTAGTATGTCATTAACAATTGGCAACAATAAACCACTGTAAAGAATTGCATTTTCTTTACTTATGTGCTCTGATAGCAGACACCTTTTGGTTATATCCCATCTCTGTAATATAATATTCATATAATTTAAGGGCTTTGTTATGCCAGTCAAATAAGTATTTTACTTAAATATATTCTTATGGGCAGCAATATTGGGAGTTTGAACCATGTTTTGCTTTTCTCAACCAAGCTAGCATGGATATTATAAGTCAAAGCCTCTCAGGGTAGGTGTATGTCCAGCAGTGGATTTAGACAGATGGATGATGATGATATTCTTCCTAAGGTGAATGTTGTGTTTCAAAAATTATATTATAATGTGCCAGCGTTTTACAGTTTTGCAACTGAATAACTTGAGGTTTTGGCAGTTCTACAGTCAAATCTTACACAGTGACTTCGTTATATTATATTATAAACATATAATCAAACCTGGACAACACCATGTGCTGTTAACAATGCTATGTGACCAGCAGCAAGCCAAATACCAGAATGCAACCAATCATTACATACTACAGTTTTAAAGGATTTAACGAATATCTCATCAGTATTCGAAGTCGTTCTGGTTATAACGGTAAATTGTTTTCCACCAATAACTAATAATTCAGTTTTGTTCGACAATACAAAACTATATATTTTTTGTCCATGTAAAGCGTGAATTTTTTGTATCAACTTAGCGGATTCTCGTTCAAAAATGTTCAGCCAGCTGCCAATACCTACAAATGAAGATGTACAATATAAGGTTTCAGGATTTTTAGAATTGTTGAAAGTTTCGTGTTTCATACAAACAGGTGTCATACCAGCCAAAACATAATTCTCATAGAGTTTGACTGCAGTAACATCAGTTCGTGTTATTACTGACATTTTATTAAATTAGAGTATTATATACTTAGAAACATTGATTTAGTAAAAAAGTTTTATATTTTTCAAATTTCAATTTCACTCACATGCAGAATGACATACGAATTATGCATACTAGTTTGACGTACGACGTACGTGACATTGACAGTTCTCATTTTCTGTTAGACGACGGTGTAACTATTTTGCGTATTTCATATTGATAATCCTTAACTTCTGATAAAATCGCGTTCATTGTTTTTATATTAAGGAAGCTACTTTTTTACAATAAAGTTGGATTTTCGACGTCATTATTAGATGTTATGTACAAAATTATGGAATAAAGTAAAAATTGTAATAAAAAACATGCGGGTAACATAACAATATAGATAACAACAACAACATAGATAATGTTATATTTTCATATTAGGTACAATTATTTTTTTGAAATTTCTGTAAAATAGTTTACAAATATTAACATGAATTGTATTTAATTAATGATGAAAGAATCACTTGTTGATGTGTTTAGTTTTAATAATAAACCATAATTGTTTCATGCAAACCGCTTTTTAGCTATACATTGATATATCTTCGGACTGCATCCTCCTAATTTTCAACGACAATAAATGTGTTTTATTTTAAAAAGCGAGCTTAAAAAGATAATTTAAACAAATTAATTAGATTCTTTTCATACACTGTAAGTGAATTTACATTTAGAAACTTTGTACCAATAAACAAAATATATTATGTCAATTAAACTTGTTTACAATTTAAATGACACACTTTCGTATAAGAAATCAAGTTTTATTATAACTTTTGATTATCATGCTTATTAACGCATATAAAATATGATAATAGCGCGAGTGTATTTTAAGCACGTTTTTTGCATCAATTGTTTATGTATACCTACAAATTTTAAATATGACAATTGGTGTGTTTGGAAATTGTTGCAATATAATTGCACATCTAATAACAGGATTTGAGTGAAATGGTACTTTTTTGTTAAATCTAACCAAGTACTACTGGATGCCGATTCGTTCAAAAATATTCTTGTGCAGCAGTTGTGAAGGCTAGTAAAGCCAATAATTATAGGAAGAAACTGAAACTATAATTTTAGTTAGTATATTTGATAGAACATATAGGTCTATCCTCGATACACGTTGATTGAAACAACTAAAAATGATGTATCAAAGTTTCACTTTTATTATTAGCAAATACATGCAACAATTGGCTATCATCAACTAATTTAACACCAAAATATCTTTGGTTTCTATCCAATTTTCAATCAATTATTCGCTTTGGTGTCGATCCAAGGGATAATGTTCACCATATTTCTTCAAATGTTTTTGCATTTGTTGCATTTGTTTCCTAAAAAAAAAAAGGGAAAATGAGGTTTAAATATTAGAGAGAAATGAATATTAGAATATATATTCGTGAGAAAATTTTTTATCAATATGCAAGTTTCATATTTGTTAACGCACTTCGCAAATGAAATATTGATCATCATCATCACCACGATAATTAACCCTATTATTTTTCTATTGATGGACATGATTCCCCTTTCATTCTGAGGAATAATTTTTAAGCGTAGCTTGTAACCAATCAAGCAGATTGACCGATTTCACACTCCAAGAGGTAACTCTCCGTAATATTTGTTTTTATCATAATAAGAAGTGACATTTTATTTTTAAAACGTAAACAACTGCGTAAAACGAGAAGATTATGACAAGGATTCGGTCTCGCATTCCCTAAGTAAAAGACAGATTTCAGCTGACCTATGCTATTAGCACTTTATCAAATTACCAAGTTAAAATTTAACTTCAAAGATGAGTGGGAATTGATGATAATCTTTTTAACAAAGTTAATTTATGTATAATCCATTCTGAATATTTTGTCTCATCGGATAATCTGGGATTTATGTATGGCAAATATGTTGTTGGTGTTTATACGTACTGAATATGAGGAGGCATGTCGTAATATACATCTTCAAGCATTTCCTTCCAATGTGGCAGTTTCTTCTTTTCTGCTTCTTGCATTTTCTTCACAACGATATTTCGCGCTTCTTTCGTGAACTCTGTTTCAGCGTCTGCATTCCAGAGACCTGTAAGGATATAATAAAGAAAAGGTAATGAGATGCACAGCATTTTATCCTAATTAAATATAAGCATGAAGAAGTACGTGAAGTACAAAAGTTTAGAGATATTTAGAACTTGGTGTTTTCTGCTTTCACCTAAGAGACCTGGCGTGCTGATATAACTACATAATAATTATAAAATTTAATATAATTATTTTAATTTTATTATATGAAAGTAGGATTAATATTAGATGAATTTATTTTAAAAATAATTGAATACAATATTCAATTGGAGGTACCTTTCTGTTCAATATATAATTTTAGTTTCTGCATAGGATTCTCGTCTTTAGCCCATTTTTGAATTTCTTCCATCGGCCGGTACGCGCTGCTGTCATCAGATGTAGAATGGTGACCCACTCTGGAAAAATGATGTAATAATATGTATCAACTCCGATTGCTTAGTACAACGATTCGAGTCATTAAAATGAAGCAATTGTAGGTACCCATTTACTAAATACACAAATTTTACAAAAAGGGCATAAATCGTACTTTCGTGACGTGTATATTAAGGGTAAGTAAAGGTTTTTTATATGTAGGAAGGAACAAATTGTTTTACTTTTAGTATGACTAATTTAACTGCTCAAAACTTAATGCATGACAATGGGCAAAGTAATTAGACAAGCTATTGAAGAAGGTGAGTGCAAGGGCATTGTTAATATTCATATGATAAAAAAGTACAATTTATGCAATATAATTATAAAAATGAGCATTTGACGTCATACGTAAGCATTTGCAGTATATATTGAATTCATGAAAAACACAAATTATCATGAAATGTTAAATATGTATTAATGAAATGAGATAAAAATGGAAATGAATTCATGAATATGTGTATTTTTCCTTATATTCAATAAATACAGTTCTAGCTTAATGAGATTAAAAATACATTAAGTATGACTGCAGCATTAATAATATAGTTTAGCAATTCCAACAACTTCACTTGAAGTGTAATGGTGCCACCACATTGCTGTAATAAAATCTTAAAAACGTTAATTGAACATTAGCTAACATGAACACATTAATTAATGAAATAATTTGATAATTTTTTTCTACAATTCGTGTCAAAATGATGCTTAATGACTTTTTGAACCATTTTACAACAACAGTGTGCCAGCACCATAAAAGACAGAGACGTGTAGTAAATGTCAAATGAAAAGGTACTAATGTTATGCGAGTGCCTTAAGATGCATGAAATAATCACAAATTGTATGTATACTACTATGTACTATAACAAGTTACCTGTACGACATTGCCTCGATGAGCACTGGCTTGTTGTTAGTGACGGAGAAGTGGCGCGCGCGGCTCACGGCGTTGTACACGGCGAGCGCGTCCGTGCCGTCCACGCGCACCGTGCTGATGCCGAGCGCCGGCCCTCGGGCTGCGATGCCGTCTCCGCGGTACTGTTCACTTGACGGCGTGGAGATCGCGTAGCCGTTGTTCCTACTGCAACATCAATTCCTCATTGCTGAATTTATATGAATACACATACACACACGCGCACACGCGCAAGCGCACCTACATGCGCACACACACGCACACATGCGACACTCAAGCACCAAGCACGCACGCACGCACGCACTCATGCACGCACACTCGCACATATATATACATATATAAGTAGCTTATCAGCTGTCTGATTATTATAACACGGGCTCTGTTCGAGCCTAGATTGGAATCAGATGGCCATGTGTGGAAATGACAAATTAAATGAATAATCGTTGTTAGTGAATATAACTATATATTAGTATACCATAGTAATATAACAGGACAATCCAAGGTTGCAGCGAAGTTGAAGGCCGCGTGAGCATCCCCTTCAGAAGCAGCGCCCTCGCCGAAGTAGCAGATGACACAGCGTTCGTTGTTGGGCATCCGTTTAAAGGCGTACGCAGCACCGACCGCTTGAGGCATTTGTGTTGCTAATAGAAACACGTAATGTTTTATATATGCAAACAAGCACCTTGGGCGGTGATACTTATGTATTCTTATTGGGAGGAAATTTTTGGGTCGTTATCTATAAACAACTCCTAGTTTATTAATCGGATATTTAATTGCAAGGTACTTCGCCGACATTAGGCTCGATAATCGGAGAGGGTCGTTAGGCACGTAAGTTGTAATGTATGTACTTATATGTAGTTGGTGAAGCTGACAGGATCGGGGTTTCGTCAAAGAGAAACAATAATGTTATGAACACCAAAGTGTTTGAGTTTACATAAATATGTAAGTATTTCAATATGTAGATAATGTAATGTATTGCTATCTGTGTAACTCAGCCAGGGCATTGCTTAGTTTGGGATGAGATATTCGTGTGTGCACTTGTTCTAAGATGTTAAAAAAGATACTGAAATAGTCCAAACTTCAAAGCTTCTATTCATATACCTTAGCCGAGAAAGCTTCGTAACTTTTAATCAGAAACTGAAGGGATATCTTATCGAATTAGATCGATATAATATTGTTAAAACGGCAGATGAATGACAGCGTCAATTGACAGAAAAGTCTCACCTAAAGGACTTGAAATGGTGACGATATTGTATTGTGGAGATCCATAATGTACCGGCATCTGCCTCCCTTTGCCAGGATCTTCGATGTTGCCATAGCATTGGTTAACTATTTCAGTCACCGTCATCCCCCTGTACAATAACACTCCCACTTCCCTGTACTGAGCGAATACAAGGTCGCGAGGAGACAAGGCTGCAGCGCTGCCGACGTGGATCCCTTCCTCGCCGTAGTTCGTCATGTAGAACGAAATACGCCCTTGCCTGAAACGGAAGATAAATTCAAATGCATTTGCATAACGAGGTTGGTGAAATACAAGTTTTATATTTATATGGTTAAATGCAACGCAATCATCGGCGTACCCAGGGTTTCATCGAGTTTCAAATCGCAACGATTCTAAAGAAGTATCACTTCAAAAACTATTGTAAATTCATAACACAAGTTTTAATTACTTCTATTTATTCATTGTTATATTTTTTTTTCTTCATTATTTAGGCATATTCACACACATAATAAAAATGCACCGTATAATCACATAACAGTAAAAGTTTTTCGAAGCGTTTCGGCGATAACCGGCTTCAGGTTTTTATTATGTTACTTAGAAAATAATCGTTCTGAGGGTGCTGATGTTGCAGGAATTGGTAAATATTCTCCAACATGCCAACATGTATAATTTTGGAAAACCAACTTTCATATCTTACAATTGTATAAAAGGATATCTGCAAGGATATCTTACAATTGTATAAAAGGATATCTGCAAGGATATCTTACAATTGTATAAAAGGATGCAAATTATATAGTATCTACTGTAAAATAAGAATTTTAGTCGAGAATAGCAGGTAGTAGAGTGGTATATGATATCAAGGGGGACAGCTGCCCAACTCCCTGTGTACGCCCATGAACACAATATTATAGATTTTGCTACAGACGTATTAAAATTTTGTATTATCACCCTTATTTTTCTTAGAGGTGGGCAGAGAAAAAGGATTTTTCGTGACTACTGTCTTGACAAACTACTTTGCCTCTTCACCATTCAGCATACTCATCATACATAGGTACTCGTCTGTCAAACTTATTCTTTAACGTTTCAATAATTTAGAATTGTTAAAACATGTTCATGCAAACCTTTGAGACTCGTATAAAATTTTATCCATTTGATTAAGCTGGATCATTGTTTTGTACATATTTAGCAAAGTTTCATTTTCGATGTTCGGTTCTTCCCGAGCGTCGATAACTTCTCCATTGTTGTCTAACACTCGATAAATTGGAATGGAATCGTAGC
>DWFV01000877.1:0-12493 GCA_018246775.1 Parelbella machaon machaon
TCAAGCCGCGCGCCGCGCCCGCGGCCGACGCGCCCTCCGCCTCCGCGCCGCCCGCGCCCGCCGCGCCGCCCGCGCCGCCCGCCGACCCCGACGCGCACGGTACTCTCCACTAGCCGCTCCCCGTAGCCGATGCGTGGCCGATGCGCCGGCGGCTCCCTCCCCTTGTGCAATGGAAGCGGTCGCGGCCCGTAGCGCGGCGACACGCTGCGCTGTGTTCCACTGCGCTCTAGCCCTAATTGACATTCGATACTAATTTTACTGTGTTATTATCAAATCGTAGCGCTGTTAAAAATCAGCCAGGCTGCATTATTTTATTTACTTTTTTTGATAGAAAATTAAAAATTGTTAATATAACGAAATTTTGAACGATCGAAATGCTTACAAAAAGGAAATACTTATTCCATCCCAGTGCAGATGATACTAATCCTAATAACCTTTCCAAATAAATCCGCAATCGCATTTTTTAATTTTATATATTTAGAGAAAACTGCATTTGTATTGAATAATGCATACATAGTAAGAGAGGTATTGAGCTCGCCTCCTGTGAGTGTCAACGGCTCGCCCCTGGCGCGTGTCGCCTGCACGCCGGCGGCGAGTGTTGCCATTAGCAGTTATCTTAAGTTTAGTTCAGGAGTCAGCAGAAAACTAGCTTTTAGTCTACAAACATTATTAATGCTCGTACGCCGTTACTGCACCCGAGAGAGAGGAAATTGTTCTTTAATCTTTAAATAATTATTAAAGGGATAAAAAATAATATAAAAATACAAATATGGAAAGTTTGCTGTAACATCATCTATTCCTAACAGCATCTATTTCTAAACAGTTTTTGCTCTGATTCACAAATTAATCGGATTTAGCTGATAATATGTCCATGTAGCTGATAATATATCAATGAAGTCAAATAATTTAAGCGAGAAGTTGAACTTAGTCAATAATCATTACTGGATCTCACGTAGGTTAGGGCTGCCAACTCCTGGACTAAACGACGATTAGACTTAAGAATGTAGAGATCGTCTACTTTAAAATCGAACGCTCTTCCATCGTCATTTCACTTGCTTGCGAAGTCGCCGTATGGACACAATGACACAATAAATGTGCACAAACGGTGTACCAAACGGCCGATGTCTGGATCTGTTGGCCAACCATTGACGCGCCTCACAGCCTAGCGGATGTCTTGCATTTGTACCGAGCGCCGCTCCCGCCCATAGATGCAGACATCTCAACTGATCGCACGATTAGTTGACATATGGATGTGTCGCAATGAGCATTTATTTTTACACGTTAAAATACGTGTATAGTGGAGGGGCGTTGATTTTGAGGCTAGAGGAAGTGTGATGTAATGCAACGTACGGATGTGGTGTCCGCAGGCGAGGCGGCGGGCGGGGCGGGCGGGGCCGGCGGGTGCGGCGGGGGCGGGGCGGGCGCGCCGTAGGCGGCGGCGGCGCGGCCGGATGCTACTTAGTGATAGTACTTTTCGTGTTGGCCATCGGGAAAATTATAATGCATAATAGGTGTTTTCGGCGAGTAATCGTGTGATACTGTAGTGTGATCATGATAAGGCTTGAGCTGTCGTAGTCGGCGAGAGGGTAAATCCGCCGTAGATTCTTGACCGTCGCTGCGTGATTACTTTGTACTTTTGTAAGCTCAAATAACTTCTTTCCGTGTACATACCTCGAATGCTGCGTTTCGATGTTTATATTCGGCAAACGACAGATCGTCATCTGGATAAATTGTATTGTTTTAGTTGGTTGCCCGCCGCCGCGGCCCGCGGCGGGGCGCGGCGGGAGGCACGAGCTTGGTTCACTAGATTCACCTATTGAGAGATAGCCACATGATATTGTAGTAAGGATCCTACCTTGCTTGGGCCGTGTATTCATTAGGGAAGACATTCAGTAGTGCATTAGAATATTTATTGTCGTCGGAGGGTATCACTGCTCGTGGACTCTTACGAGGTGTATGCCAAGTGTTATGTCAACGATATAACTTAGCAGACAACGTTTTATTGCATACATAAAAAGCATACTTGTAAATTTTTATAACTAGCATAAACTGATCTCTCAAGATAATTTTAATATTTAATAATATCTCAGAATATTATGTATTTGTATAAACAATTCAAAGAATATAAAATTTTAGATTTACTACATAGTTACTTGTTTATTTGGGCAACTGTACGTGTTTATTGCGGTGTACCTTACCTTGTCGTATCCAGCGCTGGATAAATGTAACGTATCTTATAGCACTGTCGATGTCCTATTGTAACATCATAGTTTTTTCGATAATATTGTATTCTATATTCAATAAATGATATTTCTGCTATGTAAAATTTATCATTAATACACTTATTAGTAGTCATTTATAAACAATGTTAAAATAATTAAATTCATTGTGATAGTTTTAAGTATTCAAGTAATTTCATTTTGCACTTAAATTTGGCATACAGTTACAAATTAGGTAAAAGGTGTTTAAAAGCCTATAATTATAGACTAACGAAATCTTATTCATGGTTTAGATGTAGCTTTAAAACGTAACCATGTCGTTTTAATTACCTCTCGCACCAGTCTTAATTAGAGCTTAGGACCATTACTAATTAGGCAGCTGTGGAGCATGATGTACTTTTGCTTAAATGGTCTTGGGCGAGCGCAGGTAATGTCACAAGAAACTTCGTCATTGGACTCGAACAAGCGTTACCATCGGCCGCGGCCCGAGCTGCCGCCCGTATATTATACAACACTTGTATTACTATATGTATGTACTAATTACGTATAAATTCGTAGTGTGTTAAGAGAACTGTAATGCGCTCGGCGCACGATTTCAAATCACACATAGTGGAGCTTAGTTGTCGTCCCTGAAGCTATCGGTTTGCTGACACACCTTTATAATTCGTGTAAATATATTATAATTATCTTTATGGTATGACTTTGAGTAATGCGAGTCCTCGGCCGCCGCCCGCCGTCGGCCCGGGCTCGGTGAGGAGTACGATAGTTTAGATATGCATATTTTATTAAGTCTATCTAATATGAATTTTGTAATCGACGTTGCTTCTAAAGATCCTCTGTGTAAAAAGTTAAGACATACTAGTGACCTGAATGATTGAAGCGATGTTATCGGAACGTCTTTATCCCACTGAATTCTCACTTTCACGATTTGCGTGCACGTTTAATACATGGGAATTTTCCGTAAAATCATACTTCGAAATGAGGTTGACTTATATAAATTATTTAAAGTGAAAATCGTTTTCTTATAACTAGTACTGTAATATTAAATTTAATAGTGAGTGAAATTTGTATTTTGTTTTAATTTGTTTTACTGAATTTGAATACATCGTAACACCCATATCGTTGTTAGTTATGAATGAAAATAACATAATTATAAAGTAAATATTAAATGAATAGTAAGCATGGCTTTTTATTTCACTGTCAAAATTTTATATTCAATACATATAATATACATTATATTTACGGTAATAATTTAATTTCTAGTGTTTATAATAAACAAAAAACTTTCCGGTTATTGGGTTCATATTTTACAACATATTTCATATTAATGTAATTTGAACGTAAAATAAAAAGGCAAAAGAGAAAGGAAAATTTAAAAACTAATGATAGTAATGTTATAACGTGTTTACCGAAGTAACTTTAGAAAATACATCTGATTATTATGTAAAATAAAAATGCTTATTTTTAATTTTACCTATCGTTTTTTTATTATTTCTGCTAATCAACGTAATTACGAAGCTACTACTTAGTTACATAAATTATAATGAAGAGATAAAAAACAATATTAATTATTTAATTACCTACCAACTATATTTAAACGTTTTTGCAGTAGCTCTGATATCACAATTGCTGAAGATTCCAAGCCCACTGTCGATTTTAATTATTGATATTGCCAATAGATGTCAGTACTAGTAGTAGGTATAAATTGAACGGAGTTGGATAAGCATGTCCGCACATCGCTGACAAGACAATATTGTTTAAGAACACCGTAAAAATATTATTTAAATGAAGTTGTTTTATCTTAAAGCTATTTAAAAGATTAGAATTATTCCTCGAAATTATAAAACATTCATATTTGGGTTTTCAATTAAAAAATAATTTTACTTTGAATGGAAGAATATTAATTACTTTTACCTTCCACAATTTCTTCTTTTTGAATCTGTTCTATTCGTTGGTGTTTGTCAATATTGATATATCCTGTCAAACGATTGAAGTGTTAGGTATTTATGTATTAAAGACAAATTTTGTTACATTATTGAGTAGATATTATAGCAGATAACTTTTCAATCAATTCACTTTGTAATTTTTTCCTGCTGTAAATAAATGATATTCAGTGGTGCTTTTTCTTGACTTTGTTAATGGTACAAAGTAAAGGTTTCAAGAAGAACTTTATCGAGTTATATATTGAGTTGATTTGCCTATCCAAATAAAGCAAACCTATTAAACATAAACAATGCATGAGGCCTATGAAGTAACACATCTTCTCACTGCCACAGTTCAAATAGAAGCAATTGCAGCCTATGGTGAGTATGGAGAATTGCAAATACCTTTGTTTTTAAGATATTTTTATAAATGATGCCTACAATAAGACGTTTTTTGATCATTTGTTGCACATTTTTAGATGGAGTTCTCCTGCTGGGAACTAGGCAAGGTCATTTATTAATGTATTCTTTATCTGGTGACAATGGAAATCAAAAATATGAACTGCAAATACTTAGATATTGTAAAAATTTTAGCAAGAAACCTATACAGCAAATAGATGTGATACCAGGTAACCTACATGTACCTACATGATGTTGTAAATAAATGATGGAATACATAGTCGTTGTATATAATAGTGTAGAGAATAGAGCAGATTTTGAGTTGTTTTAAACATAGGTAAACTAGCATGTGGTTGGTGTTTTGAGGGGTTGACATTCGTAACAAATTATCGGGAATGTTTATTTTTGTTATCAGGTTGGTT
The DNA here is from genome assembly GCA_018246775.1 of Parelbella machaon machaon. Lineage (NCBI taxonomy): Eukaryota > Metazoa > Arthropoda > Insecta > Lepidoptera > Hesperiidae > Parelbella > Parelbella machaon. The sequence goes on from DWFV01000877.1 coordinate 4,963, forward strand.
TTATTTTTTATTTTACATTGACATCCTTATATATTTGTGTGATCAGCCTATGCTTATATGTAAGTATGTATTTTGAAATTTATATACACAATTTATCAGTCTTATTACTATAAAACAAGGTCTGCCTAATTTGGCTTTGGCCTTCACGTTGGTCAAGTGGGTGCAAGCATGACTGCCAATTGGGCAGTCATGGGTTACAATCTCAGGTCGGGTACTATTGGATTTTTCTCATTTCAAATTTCTAGTAGGGACTCAGAGTTTAAATCTGTGCCCAGTGTATGGCAATAGGCCCACTACCTATTCCATGGGACGTAAATGTTACTGGTGTCACATGGGAATGTACTACACTCCTCTACTTAGCCCTTCAGGGATTATAGATATGATGTTACATTTCTGCCTAATTTAGCATCATTTGGAATTAGGTCTATAAACTCAAAAACTTTGTTCTACCTTCTTTGCTCTGCCAATTATGTTAGAGACTATTGCAACAGCTTAAGCAGATATTATAACTCACCTTGTTATTCATTTTAGAAAACAACCTTTTGATATGTTTGACGGACAATGTACTATCCACATATGATATAAAAGGTGTCAACTTTCCATTGGTGAATAACTTCCCGGAGACGAAAGGTGCATCACTCTTCACAATAGACAACAAGGTACTAACCTGGATTTTTTGCAACTATTTAGACAGTTCATGTTGGAAACTGGAATATTATGTAATCTGAAATTTTTCATTCAATTAAAAACTATAATAGTCATGTTATGTGTATAAAAATGCTGATCAATCTACATCCCACAATTGATGTGTATCAAATGTAATAAACTAGTCAGGTTGTTAAATTTAATCTTTGGTTCCACATTCCTTGGTAATTTAGTTAGATACTTTAGTTATGAGAGAACATTGTACTTTTCTTTTCAGTCTGCAACATCTATGACTGGAGAAAATAATTCTATTGTACATCTGTGTGTTGCCGTGAGAAGAAAACTTCAGTTGTACTATGGGAAGAACAGGGAATTCAAAAAGCATCTATATGATTTCACCATACCAGATGTTCCGAAGGTGATGGCCTGGGGCCAGGAATATTTGTGTGTGGGATTCAAAGGAGAATATGTTTTATTTGATGTCAGTATATTTTATAAGCATTGTACAATCATTGTCTTGTTGGTGTCATTGGTTTTGTTATATTGTTACAACATTTAATAAAAAGATAAATTTTGAGAAGATATGAGCTGAAGATAATGTAAAAATAACGTAACATGACGCCTGTAATCCCCGATGGGGTAGGCAGAGGGGTGTAGACACTCCCATGTTTCACCAGTTACATTTTAAGACCCATGGAATAGGTGGTGAGTCTATTGCCTTACACCGGGCACAATTCCAGACTCTGAGTTACTGCTAGAAATTCTAAAGTCTAATAGCATCCAACTCAGATTTTGAACCCAGGACCTCCCGATCAACAGTCACATTTGCAACTACTCGACCAACGAGGCAGTAATTTAAAAATTCTTATGAAATTACATGTATATATAGATATATGTAAATATATGTATATGTAAGTATATGTATATGTAAATATATGTATATGTAAATATATGTATATGTAAATATATAATGATGTCAATTCTAAGTCATTAATAATTCCTCATTTAATGTTTATAGCTCTATAAACTAGATTGTGTACTCAAACCAGAAAGTAGAATAAACAAATTAATTTTGATTATCGTTACATTTTAGCTTGCTTCAAGAAATCCAAAAGAACTATTTCCAACAAGTAGCTCGAGAATGTTGGAACCAACGGTAGCAAAATATTCAGAAACTTCATTCCTGCTGGGCCGTGATAATACATCTGTGCTTGTAGAAGAGGCTGAAGAAATTAAAATTAAGAAAACTATTAAATGGACTGAAGCACCCATAGCTGTAGGTGGGTAAATTAATATGTTAATTTGTTAGTCTTATTGGTGGCGTAATTTCTTTGGTGTTTTGAACTTAAATAAATGATATTAATAACATTTGGTGGAAAGGAATAAGGGGTGTAATGGTTTCCAAGATGCATCTCATGAGCCCAAGCCATTATCACTTGCCTATTGTGTACCTTGCTGTACAGCAGATGAGGTGATGGCGACCACCTGATTGCATGCCCGTTGATGGGATTAAGTGTTAAAATCCTTCAAGGGAGGCCTGTGCCCAGCAATGGAATTATACAGGCTGATGATGATGATGGTCATGGTAGATGGTAGAACGGCACAAAGAAATTAAATGCTGATTTTAATTTTCTCTGAAACTGTTATGTAATTACAATATCTTAGGATATTTTTCTTAATTATTTAATAAACATAACAACAAGGTTTACCTATAAAATTATGAACACTTTTATTCTAGTGTGGGATGAACCATTTATACTTGGACTGTTGCAAGATCAAGTAGTAGTTCAGACTGTGGAACCACCACTATTTATTCAAACACTTTCAGAACTGAATAAAGCAAGACTGATGTATAGGTATGTAATACTTAATATTGAAGTGTTATTGAAAGATAGCATGTATACCAATTATTAAATGGTATTACCAATAAGACGTCACTGTTATGGGTTTCACTATTTATTTTAGTTTTCTTTTCACACAAATTATTATATCACTCAACACTCTTTTCTTCGTCCTTCGGGCGAGAGCAGTCTGGCCGCCTGTTGACAGCGTCAAAGACAATACCAACCAAATAATATTAATGTTTCCAGCATAATCATAATGTTGCCCATAATGTTTTTGTTTTACATATTTATTTTAAAGCATTTACATTTACTTTATATATTTTCATATCTATATTTATGGATCGCCAACACATGTAATCAAAAATAAAGTGAACTTTACAATTATTTAAGATAATATCAAATGGTTTCATGTTGTGTTTTCTTAATTATCATGGCGCTGGTCAAAATATGCTGAGAACAGTCAGTTCATTTTATTTTATATCAATACTTACACATTTCAAGTTTATCTTAAATTATGTAATGTTTTATTTAGATGAATTACTTAGTTACTGGATAGTAGTAAATTGTAGAAACTGTATAAAGTTTGCTAGGATAAGTACCACGACTTTATCTATTCCTACCCTGAAGTAATTGTTACTATAACAATTTGTACTTGGGTCTGAATAGCGCCGTTGTCGAGCCATAGCATATGATCATCTCATTCCTCCAGGAGTAGCAACTTGAGTAAGACAGGTACTAATTATTATTGGGCCAGGTCATAAATGACTTCAATAAATCTTCATGACTTTAATAAATCTAATGGAGGCGAAAGAAGTCTGCCAGGAACATAGCAGGTGGAAATTTATAATCTTTGCTTACCTAGGGAAATAGGTGTGACAATGTGTATGTTTGTATTTGCTATTACTAACAGTACTTGTACTGACTCAGGCTAATTGGTTAACCAATTTCTTTTCCTGCAGTCTTGTCAACAATTCACTGCTGAACAATAATCTTATTAAAGTTCCATAAAATATTAATTTATACTATCTAACTGACACTAACAGCTTAATTCCTACAGTCCCGTTCAGGGGCGCTAGAAGATCTGCACGGACGGCAGCGGCTGCATGTAACTGCTGCTTGTTTGTTGCTTTTCTCTTTACTAAAGAAATCTTTCACAAAATGGGTGCATTTCAGATGTAAGCGTGGCTTAATATTTGTGGCATCAATTGGACAAGTGTGGTGTTTGAGTGCAGTGGATGCCGCAAAGCAAACAGAGCAGCTACTAAAAGATAAGCAGTTTCAAATAGCCATAGATGTCACTGTAAGTAAATGTTCCAACATTTTAATGTATTTTTTAAATTAAATAACAAACAGTAGTCATGCATGTTTTAATATTCAATCATATAGTCCAATTTTTGTTAATTCTTTGAGAATAAAAGGAGAATTTAATGAGTAAAACAGATGGTTTTACGTTATTATTATAATTTTATGCCAGGTCCTTTGCAAGTTAGGCGCCAAGCAATGTCAAATATCTGTCCTTAGAGATCTGCTGTGATTCTATTACATTCATCACTCCCTTCACACAGTTTCTAAGCGGCAATAGATCATAGCAAAATTTTAGTGCTCTGGATGTTTTCTGCACAGAATAAGAATGAGAATATATGAGTAAACCACAATATGGTTAGCAGACCTAGTGTAGCAGGTGAATAAGGTCCTAGCAAAGAATTTGTGAGGGGTAAATTAAAAAAAGCAGTCATTTATAAGTGATTTGAGTAGTATCTGGATTCTTTTTATGCAATAAATTCTGTAAATATGTCTACGATGTGTAAAACAAGATAGGAATCTAGGAAATAATTTATAACAAAAACTAATCCAATTTTCTGATCCTTTCAGAATTATGCTCATAGTATGTTTTTTAAGTATTTTCTGCCTACAATTAGCTGCATATGTGTGTAACTTCTCTTATCTACACTTAAAAGAAATTGAAATTAGTGATTCTGTTTTATTTATACATATAAAATAAAATCATATGAGTAATTTTATTCACAAAAAATGTCATATAACATATTCTACGATGTTAATATAGTCTCACTCCACTTATTTCTATGTGATGTAAAATGCTTTGAACAAAAAGCCAATGATAATTAATATTGTGCTTAGTTATATATAAGCCAATTGATATTAAAAGGAAAATGCTCTTTCCTTATATATGAATGCCCTCCACTCTGTCAGTAAATTGTATTTACATTCGTTTGAGTCTGTTTAGTCTTGTTTGTAGTAATATATATTTGTCTAGTTGTGGTCGCTATAGGTTGATTTTGTGAAGTGATAAGATACAGTACAACACAAGTTAATAATTCGAAAGGCGAAAGGTACAACATACAAAATGTTTTGTTTCATGTGTATTTTAATGAGTAAATATATACAATGTAAACTACTACTCAATTAATTAAAATCAACATACATATAAATCTCAATGTTAGTTAACTCAACAGTAAGTTAACTAACATATGTACATTATTAATCTACAGAGATTAACAATGTACATATGTATTAAAATATACTGAATGTACATTCATTACTGTATGTAACTAAGTTGAAACTTGACAGATTTTTTTACACTGAAAGTTGTTATAATGTTATCAATTAAGATGTTCCCTACTAAAGTAAAAAAGAGACAGGCCAAAATAATAGTTGCAATGAATGTAAGTATTCATTTGTGTTGTCATTGTATTCTTAGATTTTTGAAAATTGTGTAAGTGACAAGTTTAGGAATTAAAGAAAATGTACCCTAAAGCATATCACATTAAGCATCGCAAGGGAACTATACTTCTTCTGCAACAGGCGAGTAATTTTTTAATCTTTGCATTTTTATTTTACACAAGTGTGTAAAGATTATCATGTATTTTCTTAAGTGTTAATTTTTGTGTCGAAGGCAATACGGTTATTACGGCAATACAGTGGTATTAGTTGTTCTCAGTATACTTGAAGCATCTCTGATGTAGGTCATATTTATGCTAGACTTACATACATACAAAGAATCACGCCTACTTTCCGTAAGTGTGAGCAAAGACTGAGAATTTACATACATCTGCTACGAACCTGGCAAGTTTCTTCTGTCTCCTCTGCATTAATTATAAAATTATCATTCGGCCGTCTTTTAAGACCTCCTATTTGTCGAAGGACGTAACTTCCAAGTAGTAACTTGGAGTTTTAAGTTAGGAAAATCCAATAATACTTGGGGATCGAACCCAGGACTTCTCAATAATTAGTCGTGTTTGCAACCACTGGATCAACAAAGCAATCATCATATGTATAATAACAATAATGATAATGAAGGATAATGAAGGATTTTTAAAGGATTTGTAAATTTAGTCGAATAGCACATTTGTATAGTTTGTAATTAACATTCCAGAAACTATCGGATTGCACTGAAGAAGAGAAGAAGCAGACAATACATTCCATTCAGAAGCTTTTCGCCTATGAACTGTTCGATGAGAAGAAATATTCTCAGTCGATGAAGGTGTTCATCAAACTAAACACTGACCCATCTGACGTCATCAAACTGTTTCCAGAGTTAGATAGCAAGCCAGCTGATGATAGTGTAAAGAAATTGAAGGGGAAAGATCTAGAAAATGCTTTTAACGCATTGATAGAATATTTAGTGGAGTTAAGGAGGAATTTAAAAGTTAGCTCCACACCAGAGGCCGGTGGAAGCAAGGAAGAAGTACAAACAGCTCAAGCAGCTCAGCCTAGTCAACGGAATGTCACCCAACTTTTGGAACTGATAGACACTACACTCTTGAAGTGTTATTTGCAGGTATTTTGCATCTGACTACTATTTCCTATGCAGTGTTCTCTCAACAATATTCTATATATGTGCTGTTAATTTTTATTTTGGTTATTTTAAGTAACAGATTAATTTCCTGTTGTGCATATTTCGCTTTTCGCATGTTGTATACATTCATTTCATTCCATTTATTAACCTATGCCCAAGAACCCGCTTATCCATAATTAAAAACATTTATCCGTATTGTGTTCATTGTATGTATATTGACAGTAAAAATTGTGTGTGTATTGATACATTGGTGTGCGTGCGTAGTTGCGTGTGTGATACTAACAATTGTACATAAGTTTTATTTATTACTAAAGTTAATAGGGGTGTATATCTTACATAAATAAATGTGGTTATAATTTTCCAGACCAACGATGCTTTTGTGGCACCGCTTCTGCGTTTAAACAATTGCCGCCTTGACGAAGCGGAGAAAACTCTTCTCCAACACGGCAAGCACAGCGAATTAATCATACTGTACCAGACCAAGGGTCAGCACAAGAAGGCTCTCCAGCTGTTGAGGGAACAGGCCAAGCAGCCAGACTCCAGCCTGAAAGGCTATACTAGAACCAAGAACTACTTGCAGCAACTCGGTATCCGAATTTCTATTTCAATAAAATCTAACACTTTATACTTTATTATTAATTTTAGTGAATAAATATCTCTGGACAACTCCACACGCAGCTTACAGATTCCAAAGTAAGCTGAGCCTGTGCTATGGTAACCAGACGGCTGATAAAATTATCTATATTCGTATAGTCATGTTATTTTTTTAACAGATTCGTAGCTATAACCAAGCGTTCGTAAAATTCATATTCTTATACAAGTAAGTCTTACAACATATTTATGAGTTAAATTAATAATAACATATTTTTTTTCTCCTAATTTCTAAGCTAACAAACACCACATCAAAGCATATCATTTAATAAATAACAAAGAGTGTACATCATGCCTTAATTTTTTACTGATTACAAATTTGTATATATCAAGATATTCTAATGGCTATGCATACTGAGTTAACACTCAACTTTTTCTCTGTTTTCAAAACAAAATAATAAATAGGTCTTCATATAGTTTTTTTATTGGAAGAGTGGGGCTTCCCAACACAAATATTATACTTAATATGTGGTGGCAATGACTATATTGTAGAAAAATTATTTTGTAAACAACGTAACATCACGCCTGTAATCCCCGAAGGGGTAGGCAGAGGAGTGTACAATAGGTGGTGAGC
>DWFV01000878.1:0-12490 GCA_018246775.1 Parelbella machaon machaon
GTCGGGCCATCCCGAAAAAACGCACGTGAGTTAAGCCGGTACATATATAATCATGCATAACATGTATGATTTTTTTTCGTCCACAGGTCCAGCGGCAAAATGTTCTTGGATACAAACGAGAGAAGTCCATTTGCCAGAAATGGTGTTTGATTCTACGTAATGAAATAAATTTTCAAGTTGCCATTGTAGAATTTAAAGTTTGCACGGAACATAATGGAGAAAATTTGAATGTTGACTGTGGGAGAAAAAATTTTATATCTCTTGTTTTAATATCATATAATATTATTATACTTCATCTCGCAGCCTGTGAGATTTTCAGCTGGATAAGTCCTAGTATCCGCCTTGTTCACTACGAAACAACCGCCTTTAATGTTATTTATACCTCAATGTTGACCTACTTAAAATAAATCTGTAATACAAAGATTGTTCTATCAAATACAAAAAAAAGCCACCTTTAAATTATAAAGTATATTTTATGAAAGTTTTTTTTTACAATTTTTAAATTGGACATTCCCAACGAACAGCAACAATTTGTAAAATTTTCACGACATAAAATACGAAAATGCATACATTTGAATAAAGAGACAAAGCTACAATATCATTTGTCTCAATCTCACTTTTTAATGAGCAAAAAAAAAACAATTAAAAAAAAAATTGTATTAAAAAAACCTTTCGTTAGTTACACTGTAAGTTCATACTGCTGAAATAAAACTGTTTGATACAAATAACCTTCAATCTGATAGGTTTTCACCATACTCTAGGCCCTGCATTATGTGGGTACGTACATATGTGTTCTCGGCATAAGCGTTTGTAATATAACATGATTGATCAATCCCACAAATTGGTTTCCAGCTCAAGCGAGGTTTGTACTTACGCGGCTATACAGGTCATGACGTTTGACCTTTCGCTTAAAGCCGTGAGCGCAATAACCAATCATTACGCTACTCAGTATTTGACAACTAAGTTTTCAGAGCGAATTTTTGGCAAGTACAGAGATTATAATGATAATTATTATAGAAAATACGCTACAGTTAAATAAAAAATAGTCTCCTGTGTACAAATAGGTCGTATTCAATGAAATATAACGTATTTTTAGGTTGAAATCGACTTTCCCGCCAAATAAACGCGGCGCCATTAAAACTCATATGCACAGATAAGTAATTGACAGCATGTCAAGTAACACTCGAATGTATCAAAATACGTTATTTTTTTCTTAATGGTTTGAATAATGTAAATATATTTATGTAATGTTTATTTACGACTGACATGTATTGATAAGAAAAAATTTAATGCTAAATTAACAGTATTTCAAATATTTGAAAGCTATGCGGGCAAATTGCTTTAACGTTTTTTTTTAATTGATTTTGACATTGTAAGGATGATTAAAAATAAGTTAGCCAAAGCAATCTAATGTGACAGAGCCTTTACTTTCACTTTAGAAAGAAACAATGAAATGCAATGTAGAGTTTATGGAATCGTTAAGAGAGTTCTGATATCGAATAATTTTATGCAACCTCCGAATTGATTTTACGTAAATATTATCGCCATAACATTTATTACTTGTGGATAGTGTTATAAAAAAAAATTATAGAATTTTCAGTGGTGAATACAAATTTCATTTTGGCTAGTTCACAAGTAATCCCATTACGAATGAACGAACTTGTACAAAAACCGCTTTTGGTTAGGAAATAAACCCACAATTGCCTTTGTTGAAGATTACTTGAAATGTGGGTGTTCAAAGGTTGCAGGTTATGAACATACGACCGGAGAAAAGCTTAAATGTCACATAATATCTACCCACTCTCGTGTCCATGACAACGCTCGTGGGCTGACAGGATTGTGTATAATAGACACTTTTGCTCGATGTCTGATTTAATTCGTTCAAAAACCAAACTCCTACGTATGTTATCGCGACATTTAAATTATTTTGGTTACTTCGCATTTATTAACTTAAATCATTTGAAGGTTAGAAATAATGAGATTTAATGTTCATATTATATACGTTAAAAATGTCCGTGTAAAAATATTTAATACGATTAAGCTAAATGATATTGTAAAAATACCTATAATCGACAGTAACCTTACCTGTTAATGAATCTTTCAGTTTTTTTTTTAATCTAAGAATGAGACCGCATTTGTGCACCCGACTGTACTTACGCATTTGAACTTTCAGTTGCCACAATGAACGAGATGATGCGATGTAAAATATGTGTATATTTACATATAACTAGATATGAAAAACAGTCTTTCAGTTTCCTGCGCTCGTTTTAATTGGCACAACGCCTAAGGGCTTGCATAAGAGCACATAACTAGTTCTATGTAGGTACATGTAAATACAAGCCCTGGGCAAATGCGGGTGTTTTTGTTCTTGTATTTAAAGCGGGAGTTTAAAATATCGTTAGATTAAACGTCGCGAAATGAGTCGTCATTTTGTTTTTATTTTACACTGGACAAATGACCATAAGTCCGTTGATTTTTTAGTTTAGGTATATGGAGTAGAGTGTATAGACATTATATTTTGTTTTATATGTTGCCATCATTAAAAGTATTTCCTTCTGCACATATTGCTTATTGTAACTTTTTATACATGTAGATATAAATCCAGCAACTGTATGAAATATTATGTTAATACATAGTTGTCTGGGTGAATACTGTTAAAACAATCGTATATTTCAAGCAAGTGAAGGTATAAAAATGTCATGACGTATTGAAATAAAATAGAGCTATCACGTTAGTTGCATAGTACAATCGTCTATCCGATCGTAGTGTTTTTGCACGTGGAAGTGCTTTTGCATGACATTCTCACAGCTCGCGTTCTCAGCCAGCATGTATTCCTCGTACCACTGTAGCGCCAGCCCCACATTGCACGTCACAGCGGACAGCGCCACATCAACCAGCTCCATCTCAGCAGGACTCAGCCTGCACGGGAAGTCATACTTCTTGCATATCCCCTTATCGTTCAAAAGCACATCTAACGCGAGAAATCTGTTGAACAATGACGGAAATAATTTAAGAGACAATCACTTGTAATGGTTTTATACGTAGATCACTGAAATTTTAAGTGTGGGCAACACCCTGTCAAAGTCGATGGTGCTTCCATCTAGGCGACAGTGCTGCCATCTTGAATAATAATGGGGCCTACAATAAAGGTGCTCGAGAGGCACAGGATATTCGATAGATATACTTAAATCAAACGTCACATGATGTGGTTGTCGCAGCATGTTGGTAAAATCAACAGTGTCATAGAGTTAACATAAATGAACATTCGATTATTGGTTTTAAATATTATAGCCTTAGGAATTTGCATCCATCTCATAGTTCAAATCTTCAGATGGCCGATCTGAGCAGTTAGGATAGATATGTGTTTTAATCTATATCTGTTTACAAGTCTTTTAAGTTGCAATACAACCTACTTTCATTGCTATGTCATTTGAAATCAAAAACTCTGCACGACCACTATGTGGTGATATCGATAGCTGAATATAGGACAGAGAGATATATGGCCATTAAGTCCAATGATTTTGAATTCAGTTAATTTGAATTCTTTCAAAATGAAGCGAATAAAATTACAATTAGTGATTGATAGGCTGTATCAGCCATACAATACAGTATATAATAATTATAATAATATTCCTCTATTCTCAGGCAACAAGGCCCATAACATAAATACCTTATAGACTAACATACATATTTATTTATATCTTATAACTAATTCACGATATAAGAACATACGTATATAAGAACATACCTAAAATCATTTGTTACTTTTGATTGCTAACGGTACGGAGAGCATATTATTAGGAAAGCATATAATCATGCATAGGTTATGCATAGATATATGCCCAGAAAATAAACTCATTTATAGGTTATACTAGTTTAAATTTTCGTGCTAGTTGCAATAAAGACTTTATGGGATACTGTAATAATACTACTCGAACCAGAATTTATTAAGGAGTTTCTTGGACGCAGGGCACATGAAGAATATTTAATAATAGTTGCGTATTTGTGGATTCAACGCAACACGTTTCGCGAGTACCTTTGAGATCCACAATATAAATAAAAGTCTCCTTATACGAAAACAGTTTTATTCCATGTGTTAGAGACAATTGACACATAACAACATCACAAACAAAGTCTCGTAACAAAAACTGGCGAGAGGTAAACAAGTAACACGAATCATCTAAATAAGTTACACGAATCATATAACCAAGTTATACGAATCATGTAAACAAGTTACACGAATCATGTAAGCTAGTTACACAAATCACGTAAACAAGTTACAGGAATCATGTAAACAAGTTACACGAATCACATATACAAATCAAGTATGTATGTTAGCGTATGCGCAGTCGTCAAATCGCTCGTAGTTTCGTTTAGTGAAGAAATGTGTTTGATACGAGTCCAGTCGGTTTGAGGAGCTGCAGTACTTTCTGTGCCATTCGTACATCATTTCATGCTTGCGACAGAGATCTTCGAGCGCCACGTCCACGAGATGCGTCTCTAGGTCCGACATCTTCGGCAGCCCGAGGTTCTTCGATATGCCCGTGCCCCAGATTTCCACAGTGCTTGCAATAAATCTGCACAGAACATCTTCATGTAGTCTTCGAAATTTTAACACATTTCATAAATTGGAACATTTTGGATGAATTGGAACATTTGGATATTTTGAATGGTTTCATTTTAACACATATCGATGCTTAATTGTAACGCGGTTACAATAATTGATCACTTTATCCAGCAATGACGTCATCGCGGTCACATTTAAATTTCGAACGCCAAATGATTTACTGATATTATTTTGCGTTTGTGATTACACAAGAATATTAATGTAAATTTATATGCAAAATGCTCTTTAAATCACTTTTGGACAACAGCCTGCCATCAAGCTGAAAGACAACAATGCGATCATTGTTGCCGATATTATATCGTTACACCAGATGCCTTACTGGGTAGACAGGGAACACAAATTAACAGTTTTTTGTAGTTAACTTTATTGTTGCTGAAATTTGTCTTGCTTCCGCAAGCATCTCTTGGCCAAAGGGTTTTACATATTCTTTTAAAATTCTCGTATATTATTTGCTTAATATGCACTATAACAATATTCACCTTGCCGGAGATATAACTTGACTAGCATCCGTTTCGACAAAACCCGTGATCCTGGGCACGTCTTTGCAGACTAAGGCCCAGGCCACCTTCATGACCAGGCCAGCTAGCGCGTGGGCCTCGCTCAGTTCCGCCGCTCTCATACATTCACCGTCCGTCCGCGATACGCACAGTGGGGCGTTCCGAACTGTTTCTGTCATCATTTCCGCGTTATACTGGAAAGCGTTAAAAGATTGAATATAACCTCGGTTTCAATAATTTTATAATGACTTATGGTCTGGCTGTAAGATTCAAACGAAACTCAGTTTTTTGGGTTTGAACGTAATTTAGATTCTTATATCATACAGTATTTTTACTCTGTACCCATACACTATTGATATTCATAAGTACATTCATACATTCACAGTATGAGTATAAACAAAGACCGCAACAATATGAAAATTTACATATTTTACATGTTCAGTATCCAAGGACGAGCCTTATTAACTGTAATAGCACCTTGGTGAAGTCGAAATACTCCAAAGCCTTAGAGAACAGCGGCACAAGCGACCTCCCCTCAGTGCCTGCAACGCACGGCACTCGAGTGTACACCGGCTCGAGGCACAAGGCACGCGCGGCGAGTGTACTAGCCCTCATCTCTGGCACCGCTAACGACCCCAACAATTTCCTCGGATCGTACCATCCTGTTTCTTTTAGTGTCTGTTGTGAATTTAAAAAAATAACCGTTACGTTCCGTTACGCTCAATTCAGTAGAGAACAGTGTGTTTTATTAATGGATTAGTTGTTGAAGATGGATTGTTGAACGAAGTAGTGATCGTTGTTTAAGAATTTATTTCTCAAAAGAATACAAAAAAATACGAAGTAGGTAAATGATAATACAGTTGAAGTCAATTGTCTAAATTCTATTGATAAATACATAACTAATTAACATTATATTCACTTACATAAGCGGTTTTATAAAAAGGTTTAATGTAGTTCATAAAGTTTCCAATAACGGAACGTATCACTCAACAGATCAATCAGTCGTACCAACATTACAATATAATAAATGAAACAGTGTTAAGGTTGTCGTCATTCTGATTTTTCAATATCGATTCTTTAAATATCATAGCCATTCATACACACACTTGTTTTGTTTATTATAAACATCATTATCATCAATTGTTTTTATGTTCACTATTTGACACAGGTTTCTTTTCAAAACGAGAATAGTAAAATAAAGCCATATTTAAAGCCATAGGTTAAACCATATTGCTATCATGATAAAGCACGAGTTGGCAGATATCACATGCCTTACAGAATATTATGAAGAACTTTAAGTCGTTCCTCTTTCTTCATATTTTCTTTCCGTGTTACAGCAAGTGATATGTGATCCTTAAAACGCACACACTATTTATATTTTTATAACATCCGCTACGTAATAGTTGTACGAAACAAACAATGCTCGCAGGATACACAATCAAATATTCCATCCATCGTTTAGATAAAGAAATAGAAGCGGCTAAAGAAGTGATCTCATTTAATGGAACTGATGGACAAATCGGTCGTATCTTGGTGATAGTAATCACGAGTCGACGAGCAAATTATGATTGGTTTCCGAAGAGAATGTATTCCGTACGATTTCTCATTTATTGGACGCCACCAACGAGATGAGAGAGGAAGTATATGTATTAAGGAAAACAATTGTACAGAATCTATTCTGCGTAATGTTCACCTGTTATTTTGTTTATCACACATTAAATTTCTAATAAATGGCAAGGAAAAATCTGAAACGACATATTTATCTCATAATTCTTCTTTGTCGCATAATTATAATGTATAAAAAAATTCAACTTTTTATTTCATTAAATTATCTGAATATACATAATATCCTTCAGCATGAAAAATAAGGAGAAATTTGGGGATTTTTCGTATAGAAGTACAAACGTCGGGTTAGAATAGATATATCCAATACTTGTTGCTCTCTGCCTAACCCGTAAGTGATCTGGCTTGTCAATATAACAATACTAATGATAATATTAGTTACTTGCACGATCAATTTTAATAACGAAACAAAACTGTAACTCTTTTCAGAACATTGTATCATCGCCCGATATCTACTCGTAAGACCACAAATGAAACGTTTTGTCTCTCGACCGATACAAATGAGAAACGAATCGAGATAAAATCTCAATACAGCTATCTTCTCGCCGATACTTCGGTATTATTAAGTCCACTTTTATTTTCCTTCACCGCTAACATTCTTGGAACATTCTAATTAAATTTCATCATTGTTCTGATTGATTTTTTCGATGTTTTCTCATTAATGAATCTTCTATCATTAAATTTAACTTCATCTATTGTAGAAATTAAACTATTTGTTAACTTCATCTATTGTAGAAATTAAACTATTTGTTAAATTCTATTCGACTCTATTGGCGTATGTGTTTTCGAGAGAACCTTATTCCGTCTCATTCTGCGGCGCGGCCTCGCTGCGGTCGGCGGGAGCTCATGGAAAAGGATCTCGATTAAGTCTGGAAGTAGATGATTTACACCGAAAAAACATACCAAAGCTGTTTATATAATATAATCATGTATTTACGAAATAATCATGATGGCCACGTGTCGGTAAAAGAAGCGCAGGTTGCCCTCCTACCAACGGTCTGACGACTTGAAGAAGACAGCGGGAAGCTGCTGGATCCGGAAGGCCCAGGACCGGAAGGAGTGGCACCCGTTAGGAGAGGTCTATGGCATGTCCAGCAGTGGACATCGAAAGATCGATGATGAAGATATACTCACATATTTAGTAATTGTTATGACTAGAAGAGACTCATTCAAAAAATTAAAAATGACTAACCCTCACGTTGCCAATTAATGCATATTCTGATTTATATCAAATAGTATAAATATATTCAAATATTTCTCTAGCTTCAGTTTTAACGTACTTTTGCAATCATCGCTTTCGTCGCCTCATTTTTCATTCGCATCACCAGAATAGTTCATTAGCAGATACGAAAGAGCTATTGAGGAATATTGAAAGATGAAGATAGAAGATAAAAGATGAAATATAAAAGAAAAAAGAATTAGACTAGCGTTTAATATCCAGCGAAACTAGCAGCGACTCGAGGTGTTATCTCGATTGGAGATCAATTTTAGTTGGTTTTATAGACGTATCTTTTAATCGGCAAGTTAGATTTAGTTTCCGTGTCAAATTAAATTAGACCTCAGTTTGAATATAGGTACATATGTATCTACGTACAAACACATTGGTTACTCTTTGCCGTTTTATCTTGTGTCATACTAACTTAGAGCTTAATCATAAACATATATAGAGCTTAATTTAATATATCTACAGATGTTTTGGACTTTAATTTAAATGTTGATGATGGTTTACGTTGATTATTATCAAGCCGGGTTTCTTACGAAGTAGGCAAAGAGGTTAAGAGTTATAATGATATTATTACATATTACAAATATCTTAAATGATTGTCTTTAATATTTTTTGATAGTTGTAATTTGAAAATTCTTTTAGTAATAAATATAATTATCGTGGTCACAAAATGCAAAGTTAAGCAACTTTGAATGGAAAATATTCAAGTAATGTTTCTGTTCTGTTTTTAGTTTTAATTAAGAAATCGTCCGACTTTGTCGTAGACTTATAGCAGCTTACAATTTTTCAATGGATGATTAGCAATATACCTAATAAATACACTTCTCCATCAATTCACGTTGAAATTAACATAAAGAACTAAGGACTTTTTTAACTAGGAGATGATGTAAGGTCTAGTAGTAGTTCCAGCATTCCTCCCTTATAATCATTATTAAACCGATTAGTCAAGCATTGATTGACGATTTTAAAGGGATAAATTATTCAAAAAACAATACGTATGCATCGGTGCGTTTCCCTGGAAACTTGGAACCGTCCTACATATTAAGTGGTCGCTGGGAGGTTTACCGGAGGCAAATGTACAAAAAAATACTGCAGAACCCATTTTTTTTCCTAAAGAGGTCGAGTACTTATTTTTCGGTGATTTTTTACTGGTAACCAAAACTAATAGTTAAGATTAAGCATTTTCAAATGGGTAAAGGGAGGAAAAGTAAGACTATTATTACTTTTATCTAACAATTCTAGGCACAGCGAAAATGAGTACGAAAATTACATATAACGCAAGATATGTGTAATGGCGCTGTTTATCCCCTAAAGTGTCTTAACGAGATCTTAAACAGATATTTCTTGCAGGAGATTTGGTTTACATTATTGAATTGTTGAATGGAATTGTTGTTGAATGGAATCAATTTCAACCTAATATAAAAGGGTTATTCAAAAATGTGTATCCATTTCCGATCGGAAACAACATTAAGTCATAAACACGCGTTATAGAGCTCATCAGATATTAACGACACAGTAGACAGTTACATACTTCATACACATTACTAGGAAATGATCACACTTAACGATCCATCTTGGATCCATAAAACGCAGATATTCAAATGTTGTTGCTACATAAAACTCTTAATAACCAAAACGAAGTACATTGCGTGGTAGCTGCAAACAACGGATATAAATGTACATATATAAGTAGCAATGGATTGCGCTTGTATAAATATTAACACTTGAAACAGGAATTAAATTAGGGTTGATGTGGAAATTTGTTTCCATTCCGCAGCTGGACAAGAATTGCTCCCTAAAGCGGTGTGTTGTTGAGGGTGCATTTAGGAAGGAAATGCAAGGCAAATATGTATATCGTTTTTTAAACTACGGAGTAACAACGGATATGCGAGCTTAAAACAACCATACCAGTACAGATTTATGATACTCGAATTTATCCTAAGTACATAGACCAATAGTTTAAGAAACAGTCATGATTTGGTAATTTATATGTACTTCAGACCCACATTCAGGAGTTAGATTGAAATAATGTGCGTCTTAAAGATTAAATATCATTTGTTATGATGGTAAAGGAAAACTACATAAATTTAACTTCCTCATAATATATTCAACGCCTCTGGATTCGTGACTCGGCCTCGGCCGAGGTGACAATTTATGGACCTTTTTAATATGTGAGAATAAAATCTGTGAAAATCGATAGCTAACAGTGGAACGATAAAATAATTGGTGACAATGATGTTGATGGTAATGATAATGGTATAATTCAAGTACAGACAACCATTGAAACCAAACCATAAGGTACAATTTGACATGCATCTATCATGCCGGAAAGTAATAGTACATTGATATTTAAGCATAAAGAGATAGACAGTAATTCTTCTTTCACGACATAAAACTAGACTGAAGAATCTACCTTACGTGTGTGACCTGGATTTTATCAGGACATATTTAATGCTTATTTCAATCAAATGCCTTACGTGGGATCTCTACTAATAATTGTTGACGATGCCTTATTGGAAAGCATGTGATTCAAATATAAATTCAGTACTAATACTAATGGAGGAATCGTCATAAGTATACCAAATCGATATCACCTCAGCGATCAGTGGCACCATGCAGTCTATGGGCGTGGCGCAGACAACAACAAAGGCTTTAGGACATTCGTTGGCTATGGCATCCGCGTATTTCTTCACTATGGGCGCCTGGTAGCAGAATCTCTTCTCGAACGGCATATCGGCACTAATGTAGCCACTATCCAACATCAGCACGATATCAGTGTTCTGAAGAGGAAGATGTATATAAGTGGATCATGAGAAGGATTGGAGCTGAAGGACCTTTTTCAGCCGAAGTTCTCGACTTGAGTGAGATCTTGACAAACTCTTTTAGTACTGAATCGCCTTTCATGATGAGTGTTATTGTGTTTAAATTTTGGTTTTCGGGGTAATAACTTTCGAATAATTGCTCGTTAAATGTCTAAAATATCTCGTTGGATTCACGTAAATCTGTTTATCAGTATATTTCTAAGATCTGAAAAACTGTGAAACGATTCAATCCAGTTCTAGCAATAGCAGACGGTAGACGCAATTAAGGTGATTTATCAATATCAGAGCACATTACTACATACTTCCACGACTTTATCGCGGTAATCATTAGAATGGTTCAGCGTGTTTATGAGCGCGGGGATTGTGTGGTTTACCAAATATAACGTTTTCATTTGCGGCACCGTTACAGGTCAATAACATTACACTTTTCCAAAGCACGAGGGTGCGGTACACGAAGCCACGAGAGCCATGCGTGTTTCACGAGTCGCTTGATCCATATTATTATGAAAGTTGCTTAAAGTATCAGTATACATTTCAGAGTTTCTAAGCGCCGTTCAGATATTCTCAAGAGATATGAACAGAGCGAGATAATATAGGAATTAAAAAGTACCTTTCTTTTTATTTTCGATTTTAGTTATTATGATAAATTAGTATTTCAATAGCGCACTTCATGGATGTAAAATGTTTGCATATGAATACATTACATACATGTACCAGACCATAAATATGAAAATAAATATAAGAAATTTTTTAGAACTTGTCTATTATCTTCATCTCCAAGCTCCTTAATATATCTGATTATACATTTTAGCTCATTTTTCGAAGGTATTAGTCATATTTTATTTTGAATATGCCACTATTTTTAAAAGCAACGTCAAATAAATATTAAATAGTAATAAAAAACAAAGTAACTAACTAAATGTGATTATTAATTTACGAAACAAACAACATGTAAAATAAAACTATTACTACCAATATTCAACAGTGCAATCAAATTGATCGATCAGCGAAATCTGTTAATGAAACTCGAAGTGCTGAAAACGAGAGCAGAAAATACTGACGAAGGTTATCCGTGATAAATTTTAAAGAATGAAAAGTCGTTCATCATCGTTTTAATTGATGAGAACGCCATAAGCCTGTCACTGACGTTGCCATAAAAAAGCCCTTTGTGCACGACACTAGCCATGAATGAAATGGACTGAATAGCTGGCCTTTTAATAGGCATAATAGCAGCAAGTTTGGAGTGGTGCTGGCCAGGATTTTGGGTGGATATTCTGTTAAAAAGAAAATTTTACGCTAAAACCATGACAAAATTTTTGCCTGCGCTATAGATATGGCTAAGAAAGAAACAATTCATTAGAGATAGTATATCACTGGTCATAAATGTCATTTCACTGCCATATATAGACAATGAAATTTTGTTATGTTAATAGAAATTTCTAGAACCCAATACGACGCGGGAAATTAGGGGTAAATGAACTGTATTTTATTTAACGATGGTTTGAACTGAAACACGGAAAAAGGATATTGACTTACTTCGAAATCACCCCTTGATTTTTTTACGCATTTCCTCAAATAATTCTTAACTATATTATCTGCTATTATCTCGTGAACACCGTATAGACGATGGTATAGCTGGGATCTGTCATTGGGGTGTACTTTATGCACATATTAAAGACAGATTGGTGCCAGCCAC
>DWFV01000879.1:0-12487 GCA_018246775.1 Parelbella machaon machaon
TCCTCATAATTAGTATTTTACGATTTGTGATATATTTTATTTTACACACAAGTTATTATAAGATAAAATATACTGTCCTTAGTATAAGCAAGATAAGTTATATGAAATAGAAATAATCTTGGAATATGGAAATAGTCTCAAGCCTGGATTCTCTCTGGTCAGTTTATCTGTTTCCAAGTCTTCTACAATGAGCCCTTTGTGCAGACTAACTGATAATATATTCATAAGCTTCTTAACCACTAGGCTTGTTAATTTTTTATTGGTCAAAAGTGACCTCTAGACATGTGCTATAACTATACTTGTGCTATAACTATAATTAAACTTTTTTTTACAACACAATATATGCATAACCCTGAATATTACTAAGAATCTAAATGTGCTAGATTGTTTTTGTATTTTCCTCAATGTAATAACCAAAGCTGCTGAAATATATTGATATTTTATTGAGGTGTTGTATATTTTTAAGAATAAAACAACCAGTTAACATTTTTTGTGCATTTTATTTTTTATGTGCAGTTACATTGCAATAATAATATTATACTTAATCCCTCAGTGTATTATTGGCATTTTTATGGTGAGCATCTGAAAAAGATTTTTATTTATTAATATGTGTTCTTTCATTTTGTGCTATATTTATAATCATTTCATTAAGCAAGAATATAGTATTATTTCCTTTTTAGCAACTTAATTGTTAGCACACTAAATTGTGTTTTTACATATATACATGTGAATTATTCCATTGACAGTTATCTAGAGTCAACTGATAACCACAAGATTATAAAATTTGTATAATTATTAAATACAAAACACTCTGTGGTCAAGCAATCAAATAAATTTACAAAATTTAAATTCAAAAGTTTTTATTCATTATAAGGTACATAAATACACTTAATGAACGTCATAACATATCTTATCCAACAGTGGAATCATTTATATATTTATATATCCATCGGATTTGAATGCCTCTTTTAGGCTTATGTAAATCAGAAGAAAAAAGCCAGCGGAAAAAAACATCAGGCTCATCTTTACAGCTACATCTTTACAGCTCATCTTTACAGCTAAATCTTAATGTTAAGAATCATTGTGTCTGCAATTTAGTATGGGACTTTTTCAGATTATCATAGTCTATAATGAAGGAAAACATCAGTTTTACCCTTTAAACCACAAGAACGAAAAGCTGGTAGAAAAATGTGTGTGTGAAGATGAAACTATTTTATTATTTTAAAACTCATGATACCTTTCAAGAACAATAATTAATTGCAATGGATGTTCACAAGCAAATATATGTATGTAACTAGTTTTTCTACACCCAGTAAGAAATATCATAAAGAAATGTTACTCACATCATTATTTCTATTCAGTTGAGCATCAATTATATCCTGATCGACACTGCAGGGGAGAAAGAAATCCACTGGCTTGTACAATCCCTTGGAGCTCAGTACCAGACGATCTTCCCCAATTTCCAAATTTAAATCTTTTATATCGACCTAAAATAATAGTTGAGTTCATTTAACTTTGTAGTATTAATGTAAGTTAAAATTTTACCTCCAATCATCTTTATATCAATAAATTAGGTGTGGCACACTGATAGAATATTGTCAGAAACACCATTTCATACAACCTTTGTGCATTTTTGTTACACTATTCTGCAAAAGTATTATTTGCAAATACTCATGAATAGTTTACAATTGGAATTACATGAACTCGGTCCAAAATTTACTTCAATCTGAAGGTTATTTAAATTAATATTAAATAAGTTTTTGGAAAATCTACAATCGAGTTACATTTGAAAGAGCAAATGCAGATTGCAAATATTTCAGCAAAAGTAATTCAGACGGCAGTTGCAGGTAAGATTTTGGTTCCATACACAAAATTGTTTTGCTACACAATATTTGAACCATATTGTGGTTTGATGCTAAATTACATGTTACGACAAATGCTTCAAAAAACATTGCACATACTGTTGCAGGAACTATAAACTCTGCCAATAAATAATCTATTTCTCCCATTGGTGGTTCTCTTCTCAAGCGATACACTAATTCCTTCAATGCAGGTGTGTTTTCCTCAATCATTGGCTTAGGCTCCTCCAGTTCCTCAATCAAAGGTTTTATTATTTCCTCACATTGCTTAATATCCCTTATTTGAACTCTTTGAGGTCTTATTGTACCAATACTCTTCCTGTGTTTAAGTATGGTTCTCTTATTCATTTCTAGTTCCATTTGATATTTATCCTGCAAGCCTTCAAATACAACAGAGAGAAAAAATGACTGAAACAACTCTCCAGCTTCAAATTTCTCAAACATCTTGGGATGGACAGCAACATCATAAACTGTAGCAGGAGCTCCTGATTTGTCCTGTTCTGTTCTACCTTCTCCAATACTCATAGGAACTCGGAAGGTTGAAGGATTATGTGAACTAAGAATGTACATAAGTTCATCATTGTCTATATCTGGAGGACTGGGTACATATTCTGACAAGCAAATGTTTACAAACACTTTCTTGTTATCTGGCTTCGAATATGTTTTAACACAGCATGCTAAAAATAAATTTTTAATTTATAGAAATATTTAAATAGCAATAAAAGAATAGTTAAAATGTTACAGTCAAAAAGCTGAAACAAATAATTTATTTTGCTTAACCTTCCTCTGACAAAGGTCAGGAATATTTTGATAACACAATTTAGACTTCAAATATTCAAGGTAATCTTCTATTTATTAAAGTGTTATTAAATTACCTGGTTTGGGATTGACAGTTTTATATGGCACTGTGTTGACAGAGGCTAGTAGTTTGTTTAACTCCTCTTCAACAGGATTTTCCTGCAAGCAAAACAACACAATTGTATTTTTGCTTTAGTGCATAGTTCAGCCCCACCTTATTTAAGATAAGTTTTTTACAGCTGTTTTTGCTGCAGACTCAGTAGAGCACCCTAAGTTGATTTTAGTTCAAAGAACAAGATTAAAATGTAGTCTGTGTTGGGTATGGATATATTTTGTAAAGGATGGCGCTCGGCTTAGTAGAAAAAAGACACGCTAGCGTCTTGAAAGTATTGAACGTCTTGTCAAAGCCTATATTGCACAAATTATTATATATTTCGATAGTGTAATTAGTATGCAAAAAAATAATTACAAAATTTGGAAGTATGGCTGAATATTTGTTGTGACAAAATTAAAAAGATTGGCTGTATTGCCGTTCGAGACAAATTTGAGAGTATTATTGATTTGTTGTATCCCGTAGTACCATGGGACAGAGCGTTTGAATCGTACTGTAAAATTCGTGTAAATAAGGCAAAAGCTCATGCTCTCGATTTATTTGGATTTCATTCTTACCAGCATTTCGTGAAGAAATGTATGTTGTCGAAAAGATAGACCCTTAGGGGATCTCCACTATTAATTGCCAAGTTTTTGATTAGGTATTATGGAATTTAAAAAATGTTGCGACAATATTTTAATACTTACTTCAACGACCCTCATATTTTTTTCTATAATGGACGGGTCTACGTCCAATGATATTGAATTTTTTGTCATTGTAACCAATTATGAAAAATTTACAAAGCGTAACTATAGCAACAACTATGCTGTAGATAATCGATTTTATTTAGAAACTCTCAGGTGTATACTTTACTTAAATATTTTTTATGACAGTTGCTGTTCGCTTGACATATATGTTATGGTTTTTTTCAAAGCATAAAGTAAGAATGATAAAGATTCTGATTTAACAGCGCAAAAGGTAGGATATTGACTAAACATGTATATAGTGAACTGGGCTACGGTAGAATTGATATAATAATGCACTTAAACCTCTCAGTATGCAGGTCTCTAAGTTGATCGCAGATTACGATGAATCATATTATGCCAAGCCCAGCTGATGTATTAACAAAAATGATACGAAGTTCTTTTTATTATTCGGGAGAAAATATTGAATTATTTCTTTTAATATATTTTCTTTCATTTAAAAGGACAATAAAAAATATATTACTTTCCATGGAACGCAACTGTCAGAGTCATCCCATTGTCTGTCAAAAGTCGTGTCCGTCATGGGAAGTAGGTCGAAAGAATAGTTGATGGAGAGTTGATTTAGACTTTTCTAGTCTTATTTCGTTCTCCGTAATTTCAGCTCAATAATCCAGTATTTCGGGAGAAAAATGTACTGATTATGATTTTTCTTTTTGCAGAACGGAATACGTGTAACCTTGGTGGAATAATAATCTAAGGTACAGTAAAGAGATTATTCGTATTGCTTGCCATATTTTGTGAAATTTACGCCGTTTAAAAGCCTATATTGCACAAATTATTATATATTTTGATAGTGTAATTAGTATGCAAAAAATGTATTACAAAATTTGTGTTGGAAGTATGGCTGAATATTTGTTGTGACAGAATTAAATAGAATCAGTCTGTCAGCTGTATTTGAGTGAATGTAATACGTATGCATACAACTAATCGCACTATAACGAAATTTAAAAAGTTAGGGTATCAATTAAAAAAACGCATTTTAATATTTCATTTATGATTATGTAAATAGTAACGTGAATTATCTGTACTAACTATTTTATGTAGAGTAAATTGTAAAGTGATATTTTGTGAACAAATTATATAAAAAAAAACTCATAAATGCATTCATATATATCATAGTAATTAAAAAAATATAATTGTTGGGAAAATTATACTTTCCGTGATTATAATGTCATATGTCATATATTTCAATTTATCAGTTTCTTTATTATCAGTGCATAAAAGCAAGAATCATCAATCAATGTTATTGTTATTGGATAGGACTGATATGAATGTGCTTTACAGTGCATTTTTATTAATTATCATCTTATAGTACGAAACTTAAGTATGTTTGAAATGCACTTCTGGAATAATCCAAGTTGTGTAATTGACTTTACCACTTAGATGTGAATTTACTTAGGTTTGAATTTGGTGTAGGCAAGGTGATTATATATGTACCAGCTTAACTCACATACATTTTCCAGGATGGCCTGAGTAGTTTCAGACCTATACATTGTGGGCATGTTAAAATTGAAATTCAATGTTGACTTCCATTATACTTCATTCACCTGCTTACGTTTTTGAAGTGTAATCTCATTTCACATTGTTATTAAAGAGATTTAAAATTGCTTACAACTTATAAACATGTTATGTTGGATAACAATGGCTTATACATATGTACAAAAATACGATTAATAGTGTTACTAATGATAAAATCAGCAATAAAATCTCTTAAGCACTATGTATATAAATGTCATATATAGCAAGGTACTAGGTCAATTAGGGAGAAGGCAATGAGCATGGAATGCCAAACATCTATGCTTACAGACTTGCTATGGTTGTCTTCCATATTTAAAATTTTCTTTATAAATGTGCAGCAGTTTCGGAGACTTCCCACTTCTCCTAACAGTTAGAACTTGACTTGAGCAAATGCTAATGTTACAAGTTTGGGTGTAAAAATATAATGAAATCTCTGTGTCTAATATATAATGGATGTTTTCTCCTTGCACATTAAAACTTTGAATAAAATATAACTCGGTAGCTCAGCTTCATTGAAAGATATGTTTAGATGTATGCTAAAATTTATACTTTTCTTAAATGTGTGTCTATTGGTAATATAAATTACAACATATTTTAAGATATGAAATATTTGTTGTGGTAGTGTTCCAGCTACATGAAATGTCTAGTTCCACATTTAATGCTTGTCCTTAAGATATTCTTTATTTATGCTTGTAAACACTTTTTATCATTTACTATCTATACAACATCATACAAAGAACTAGCAAGGTGGAGAATGGGTTGTTTCTTAACCAAGTGTTCCAATGTACATATGTCTTCATAAATAGCGATAATTTATTAACTATGAGTTTTGTTTCATTAAAACTTATTGTTAGTTCAGGAAGGTCTTTAGGAGAAATGCACTCAATAAAGAAAATTATGAAATGACTCTGATAAAGTTTTATTTTGTAATTGTTGTTGATAGTTTTTGTTATTTCAGCTTTTCAACTTATGGCTGGATAGAAACAAAATGGCCGACAAACATAGTTTGAACTATGAAGTTAGGGAGTTGAAGTTGGGAGCAAGCTTCACCAACAACAAGACATCACAGTATCATACTATTAAATGTAAGTATTTTAATAGTAAACATTTCACAATTATCTCCATTCTACATAATTAATTTTTGTATGTGCCTGCTTAAATATCATAAGACTCTGCTGCAACCACACAGTGATCGGTGGGGCAGGATTTCATGAAAAACATGTTGTGTAGGTCTAAAACTATTCTCACCCTTCTGAAAAAACATATGTGAGATAAAGTGGTCAATAATCAAAACAATATTCAATAACTTCAGCGCTAGGTCAATTCGTACAAAAAAAAAAAAAAAACTGTTATGTGAAAACTATGTTTTAAATATTTTCTCAGTAATTAGCAGTAAGTGGAATAGGCCACTGAGAATGTACTGCATTGTTTTTCTAAACAACAAAAATTTTTTGATTTCTAATGGTTAGTTTTTACAATTGTGTTCATGAAATAATTGTGTCTAAATGTCTAATCTGTGAATCTTCATATAGTTTTATTATAACTAGCATATTTCGTACGAAATATTATGAGGCAATAGGAATGATAACATTATAAATTATTTATTTTCGTTTCATCTCAATCTTAAAGATTTTTTAATTTTAAACATGGCTTTAAACTATTCTTTCCCTGCATACTTTTTTATAAAAATATTCATACAAGTTTTTAGAAGCAGCAGCTGTCAAGAGTTTAGAGTTAGAGAGAAATTAAATTCCTATACTTATTAACCAATTTCGTTTCTTATCTGAATAAAACCGAAAGATAAAAGTAATGTTTATAGAAAAGTATTGATTATAGTGTTTAAGGTGACAGGTTTCAAAATATATCTGTTATCGGGATGTTATAAAATTCCTGGGATCACGGCGGTAGATTGAATTTTCTCATACGCCATAGCTTCTTTAATCTATATATTAATACATGAAGCAAAACCTTTGCCCCCCTATTGTACGAAAATTGCGCGGACGGAGGAGTACGAATTTTGGCACACTTATAGTTTATATAGAGAAGGAGTGCAGATTGGTAATAAATTTTTAAAATAATGGATTAAAGATACATTAAATTAACCACAAAAACGCAACGCACACTACTGCACCCACACATAGATACCACACTATACAGACGTGTATCGACGGGTCCAATGTAAAAAGAGGTTATAGTAACAACTTAGTCACTTTAGGCAAATGTATCTTACCGATGAAATAATTATGTGAGCTATGTAAAGTACTCTTTGCATTGTAACACTATTTTTATTACAGCATTTTCGGGAAAGAATAAGTATACCAAAAACTAACCCATATTAGGCAATGTGTATCAAAGAAACTTTAATATACACAAATAAAACACTACAGTATAAATAAGGTTGTCTTATTAAACATGCAAAGTTTCATAAATTTTGATTTTTTAAGTATTTGGCATTTATCCTCTTATTTATTTATTTATTTATTCTTTATTGTACACCATATACAGGCATAACAAAGGGCGAACTTAATGCCTTAACTTAACTTAACTTATGTATGTGGTTAAAGTCTGACAACTGATTAATGTCATTTGACTGTAGTGTCACAATATGTCAAGCATATATACCTACTCTTTTGTTAATGGTTAAAGACTGTGGTCGAATTGATAATAGATTAATATACATAGTTTGTCTTTGATATTTAATGTATGTGTAATATATATTAGAAATATCTAAAACTGAATTAAGTAAACCAGTTATGGTTTACGTTCCCAATGTCAATAAATCATGCAACTCTATTTTTGTCCAAAAGGTATGTTTGAAGCAAATCTATAAAAGGAATTAAGAATTGTTTTATACAAATTTGTATCCGCAAAAAACTTATGTGTATTTCAACCCTTTGAAATACACATAAGTTTTTTTGCTAACCTAGACCGTCATCATCACCGTCAGGTCCTGTATGTCCACTGCTGGACTTAGGCCTCCCCCAACTGGCGCCACTACTAGACAGTAAATCTAAAATTTCACGTGTCTGTCTAGCTAACAAATTGAGAAAATCATCCTTTGAGCAATGTCATTTACTTTAGTTTTTTATTGAAATAACTTCTGTGCGGATCCTATCCTTTAGATTTTTAGAAAAACTCCAAGGACGGCTTATTCTATACTGCCTTAGCAACTTTAAATAACTGAAATATTTATATAAGACTCAAGTTCTATTTGATATTACTTTCGGATGCTATTCGAAACAGCTTGGCTGAAACGTCCTACGTTTTAGTATGTAATCTAAATGTGTAATTTTGCATAACATGTTATGGTTTAATGTTACACAACTGTACCTTCTAAGTATGTTGATTATTTACAGTTACGTACAGACAGCAGTGTGTAAACAATCCAACATGTAGTAGTAATACAATTGCTTATTAAATATGTAGCAGCAACGTTTTGTCTCACTCCTGGATTTGGGTCTCCTCAGCAATTGTAAAGGTCTGGTTCATACTCCACTGCTCGGCTTGAGTTCGTATTTTAAAATTATCTGATTTCTTGTATAATATTTCTTAAAATTTAATCATTTGTTGTGTACGATGATGTTAAAGATGGCCGCATTTTGTCTTATGTTATGATTATTAATATTCGCATCATTTTTTGTTAATATAGTCTTTGTTGCCACAAGTGGCTTAATTTTACGATGCTGGCAGTGTAAAGTTCAGGTAGATTTAAGCCTGTGAAAGATTCTTTCTACTTTTCAGTGGTGTATGTGGTTTTAAGCACGGTTGAAAAGCAATACGATGTTGGTCTTGTCAGATATTTGAATCTCATATTACAATTAGGTACATCATGGAGTATAAACTCATGTATTGTTAAATTAATTATTTATTTATTTAAACTGCCTCGTTAATCGAGTGGTAGCAAGCGCGACTGCCGACCGGGAGGTCCTTGCTTCAAATCCCGGGTCGGGTACGATTGGATTTTTCAAATTTAGAATTTCTAAGAAAAGGACGAATTTCTAAGAAAAAACTTAAAGTCCCACCCATCCTCACCACCTATTCAATGGGACGTAAATGTAACTGGTAAAACGTGGGAGTGTACTACACTCCTCCGCCTAATCCTTTGGGGATTGCTGGCGTGATGTTACGTAACTTATTTAATTTTAATAATTGCTATTTGAAGGGACCATTTGGTTTCAAACATATTATTCTTGTTAGACGTCTGTAATCTTACGTGATTTACGAGACATTCCATTGTTCGAATTATGAGTTGTAACCGTCAATTTCGCGTTATTGACGTGTTAAACGATTTCCTTGTCTCAAGAGATTGTGTTATTTCATCGGCCTGTATTTTAAAGTTATTGAGGTCCTTTCTTTAACTGTTGTTAAGATTTGTTAGTTTCGTTAAAATTTCAATTTTTGGTGAATAATTATAAATTGAGTAAATATTGTGTATTAATGTGTTGTGTTAGATGGAATTATTTAAGAACTGTTATTCAATTATACAAGTCAAATGTGTTTTAATGTGTTCTTAGGAAACAAATGGGAAAATAAAATTCATATTACTTGCAATGTACACAATTTATTCATATCGCATAGTGTTGCTTATACAAAGATAATAAATTGTAAAATCCTCTTTCGCGGTCCGAATAAATAAATACTTAGTTGATAACTCCTTCAGTCCATCACATGCCCTTTGGGCAATATAGGAGTGTTACTTACAATACAATCGAATACTCCGATCTAGCCTTTTAGGGTTACCGTTCCCGACCAGGTGTTCTTTACTACTGAAATGCAATATCGATAGAAAACGAAACGCCACGCGTTAAATCGTCGATGTTTCTGGTATTCGCTGGTCCACGATGGTTGATTGTTAGATTAATTACGCTATAAAACGCAAAGATACGAATTATTAGCGGACGTGGCGCTCCGAGTAACATTGCAATACATTGGCTGCGATCTGATCGCGCGGGCAAGAGACACGTGGTTGGGGACTGCGCGGTACTTCACACGGATCGATTCGCTGGAATCGCCAATTTATGTCTAAACATGTACAAAAATATGATTTTAGGATGCTATTTAGTTAATTAGGTAGGTATGTATTGTCAAAGGCACTGGTATTTTTATATCCTGCTTACGCTCTGCATTACAATAGGATTTGTGTATCTTAAAAATATTTTGCGATTTCTTGACAGCTATCCAGAGGACCTATTATTATTTTACACATTTTTTTTTTGGTTTGGAACTTAACGGGCATTCCGAATGAGAAAGACTATACATTTAATTTTTATAAATAACCATCTACAATGGACTTAATTACTTACTTAAGAATTACTTAAAAGTAGAACTTACAAAACGTAGTCTTTAGCCATCGATTTTCACCAATGAATCTTCGAATAGATGAAACAGATCTACTTCGCTTACTTATATATTACATATACATTATACATAGCTCAACACTAAAAATGCATTTTTCTTTAAATCTATCACTGAGTAGATAAGTTTTATCTGCTCGAAAAGTCTAAACCGAACGAAATTAGTCTCCTTATATACTGATGGGCCCGCGATGCGCTGGCTCGCGGGCCGTTACCCTACGGAACGATACAGATACACCAATACAACTACTAGGAAGGATTAAAAATAGGCGTTGCGACTTAGCCGCGTACAGCTGCACAATATTATACAAATATATATCTTCATCTCTTTACATCGTGGTAACTTGCGACTACTAGGGAGGGTAAGTTGAGACAGTTTGTACGAATAAGATCGACACGTCATCGCGAAACGGGGCTCGGGGCTCGGGTCGGCGCGAGGCGGCGCGGGGCGGCGCGGCGCGCGGTCCAGGCGCGGCGCGGAGCGCGAGTGCGCGGGGCGGGTTCTCGGCTGGTGGCCGCGCTCAGTGCTCGTGCGCCCGCGCCTTGTTTTGATTCATCATGTTCTTTAATGTGGCCACCTCGGTGGCGAGCCGCGCTAGCTCAGCCTTCAAGTGCGCGTCTTCTTCCTCCGCGAGCCTCTCATCCGTCCGCTGCGGCCTGTACTCCGCACCCAGGGAGATACCGGAGTCTCTCTCGTCACTAGAACCTTCGCCATCCCAAGATGGAGAAGAACGGGGACCCGGCTCCTGCTTGATGTGCTGCAGGGATAGCAGGGCGCTGGCAACGTCCTTGTCTCCGAGGTGTGATTTGTGGCGAAGCTTGAGAGGCAAGCAATTGTTTTCTGGAGCATACTGTTCGGCCGTCTCGTCGCCTGAACCGGAGAGTGAAGACAATTCATAGGGCGATGGAGCACGACGGGTCCTTGACAGGTTAAGAACGGAGCCAGGTGGTTCGTAATGAGCGGGGTGGGGATAATAAGCTTCCGGGGGCGGCAGTCTTTCTTGGTAGGGTTCCGGAGCACGCTGTGGGGGCGGTGATGGAGGCGACGCAGGGGGCGCTGGAGGCGGCGGCGGAGGTGCAGGCGGGAATAAGGCGCTACCAGAGAGTTTACTTCTCTTAGTTACGCATAGCACTTGATCGCAAGTGGGTAAAGTTGCCAGCACTTGATCAATGCTAATGAGAGTTTCGCCGCAGATGCCGTACTTCTCTTTAATGGCGTCCAGTTGAGCCTTGAGCACGTGATTTTCTTTGGACAGCTCGACAACGCGCTGCTCAAGGACCATATCATTGAAACGTCTCTTTTCGCGAGAACGCTTAGCGGCTTCGTTGTTACGACGCCGACGATCCCAGTAGCCGTCATCTTTTTTGTTGTCGGGTATAAATTCGCGTTGCTTGCGTTGCCCAAAAAATTCCTTACGCTTGTTGAAATCGAACGAGTTATAATCATGGGAGTCGGGCGGCGAGCCAACGGAGAGCGATTGCTGGTCCATCGGGAAATGCGGGGAGACAGAGAGACGCGCGCGCGGCGGCGGCGGCACCCGCGCTGGCGGTGGGGCGGGACAGAGTCCGGCACCCGCACCCGCACTTAGTAGCTGTTGCTGGTTCAGTATGAACTCGGCGACCATGTTGCGGCGGACGACGCCTGGTCCGCACGACACTTCAAATTGGTTCTGCAACAAAGAATGACCTTAGGTTAGTAACAGAAAAGTTACAGTCGTCTAAATAGCTCGTTGCAAAATAGAGTCGAGTGGGAGTTGCAAAAATGCTGTCGCAAGATCCCGCGTTGCGAGTTAGATGTGGATCACCTTTGTGAAACCGTGTTGCCACATTTACTGTTTTTTCGCCCGTTCATGTTAACAGAACTCGTTAATAATTCGCATTTCCTAACCTTTCGTGTTAACTACACCGAGCGTGCAAAGGTTATTGAAGTAAACCTTCCGTGAACCGATATCCGGTGGTGGATGAAAATATTACAATACTGTTGATGGATGGTTTTTTTTCGAAAAAAGCCAAAATTTAAGTTCCCAAATATATAAGGGCGATGCATACCACCACTCAATCATATGACCGCTTAGGACTTACTAACGGTTTTCGAACAATAAT
>DWFV01000880.1:0-12487 GCA_018246775.1 Parelbella machaon machaon
TCCAACCACTGCCAGCCACTTTGCGTATATCGTCACTCCACCTAGCTGGAGGGCGTCCTACGCTACGTTTGCCAAGTTGCGGTCTCCACTCCAGAACACGTCTGCTCCAGCGGCTATCGGTTCTACGACAGATGTGACCAGCCTCTGCCATTTCAGCTTGCTAATCCTTTAAAACAGCATTATTGTATACATATTTTTAATAGTGGTCACGCCAGTTACATATTTTTTATATAGTATGTACTAAAATATCAGACATCCGGTAGATCTATCGCGCATGATCAATCAAGATTAAGTTAAAGAGCTTTTAAATATTTTTATTACATTCTTTTGAAACTCAAACTGGATGTGGAGTGTGCGTTTGGAGAACTAGGAGTAATTTTCAGTCTAAATGATTCTTATGCATTCACTCAACTTTAAGCCCTTAAATTTTTGTGCAATTGATATTTTTCACTTAAAATATATCTCTATTGTCAAAGCTCAATACACATGGTACATACATATTCTATACGGAATTTATATAATCGTTATATCAACCTGTAAACGGCTACACATGGGTAATTTTAGCTTCGGAACAGCCGTGTGTGTAGGAAGAGACTGATAAATGTAGAAGCACGTCAGCTCTGTGGATAGAGATATTTGACTTTGATCGCCCTTTGACTCACTTTGATCCCGTAAATAACTAGGCGTGAATATAAAAAAGAATATAAATATGTTTATTCAGTCAAAGAAGCATCTTGTATGTGCATATATGTACATACATAGTATTAAAAATATTTCTAGAAGACAAGAATCTATAACAGTACAAAGAAAACAGTATTACAGTTGCAATACGACAGCCCACACAAGTTACTCACCTTTAAGAAAGTCAATACTCTCCGATGCACAAAAAACTCATGACTAATAAATACGAGAGTGAAGTCATCCGATATATTAAACCATATATTCTAATTTGCCATCGCAGACTCGATTTGCAAGTCTCTTGCTCATATATCCTCTTCAAACGCTTATAATTTTTGAAGATAGATATTGTTATTATGTATATCATTTCACTCGATCCCTTACGGGTATAGCAGTGAGCACCAAGTGCCGAATATCCTTACAAATCTGAAGTGTTTCTTTTACATATATTCATAACTTTATAGAGGTATAGTAAAATCCTAAATTAATACATGACCAGCAACGATTCATCCTAGATGAATTACCGCTGATAGCAAATTCTCATAAGTTTCTTTTATAATTTAGAAGACACTTACGGGGGTGTCCGGCAGTGAGGCATAAAATAGTCGAAGCCACCTATTTCTATAAGAATTGAATCAAGATATTTGAAAATGTAGACCGCGTCCTATTACTACCGTAGCATCTATTTCGGTTCTTCAACTTGCCCTTTAAAAACTCTCCAAGCTCTTTTGAAAATTGAAAGACTATCGCTTCTTATTTTCAATCACACGGTGACCTAAACGATAGTATCGCTCGTTGAAAGAAGACTTCATACTGATGACACGTGTAAAATAATTATTCACGTCATAAAAACTGCTAATAAAGGTATAACTTGAATCCTTATGGAACACGACCAGGGTTCCGCGTATAACATAAAAAATTGGTTTTTCATAAGTATTCTGCGTGTTCCGTATAATCCGATTGTAAAATTTTATTCATATTATACCCGAAAACAGACTTGCTTTTTAAAAGTCACGACGGGCTCAAAACATTGGTAAAACTTGCTTATGAGTTTCTACACGCATAATTTGACACTATATAACTATAGCTACTTATGTACACTGCGTTCTTCTTATGAAAGTTTAAGAACAAGTCAGGATAGTAATTCTTTATTTTCTATTTCATAAAGGATAGTTTAAAGATTATATTCTTCTAGCCAAGCGTTATTCCATCTTTGGAGAGAGATAGTAGGACAGTATTATGTTTAGCTTGTTACTGTTAAAATAATAATGTAACTTAAGCAAGAAAATAACTTGTTATAAAAATTCCAAATGCTCTCATCAAATTGAAGAATATTTTAGCCCGGTACACTATTGCTGACTTTTTACTTACCCCCCTATTGTACAACTTTTAAAAAGCAATAGTTATGTAAGTTTCCGGCGGTGCCACAATTTGACGATTGGTGTGATGTGGTATTAAAACAAAATAAAGTAACCAAAACACAAGATTAATTATTTTCCTCACGGACCCCTACAACGAGAGTCGCTCTCAACGATATTAAGCTAAAAAACTCGCCGTGGTCTTCGCCAAAGTCAGCGCTAAAAATAAATGTGATCAAGTTACAAGTGACGCAACGTCCTCTCGCGGCACTGCACTTGCTGATTTTTCGTTTACAAAATATGACAATCAATCTGTACTGTGTGATTTGGGGTTGAAGTGTTGGCAAATTTTAGCCATTTTTTTTTTATTAGTAAAACTGTTATTTTTAATGTTTCCTTTTGAAAGTTATACAAAGGCAACTAAAATTATTAGTTAAATTTAATTTTGTTCCAAAACATAGTTTATTGTATTTGACGTCCAATGTCTTCGCCAAATATTGACCAGTTACGCCTCATTAGCGCTTTTCAATGATGTCTATAGATAGCTATGATTTAAAAATTACAATAAGAGAAAATAATGTACATATTCGTATCCTTAAACCGGAATCTAATTGAATAATGGCAGTTGAATGTACCCACAAAAAATTATATTTTGACTTTCTGATTAATGTTGCTTATGAAGCATAACTAATACACTAATACATTTTGCAACCAACATTCTGCTAAATAAACTTTTTGTGGGAGTTGGATCGTCAGTTTTTGTTCTAACACGAGTTTTTAATTGTTTGTTTTTTTTTTATTAAAAAATTATATCGAGGATTTTGACAACTGTGGTAAAATATAATTTACTTATATTTTTATACGGTTGAATATCCGTCAAAAATTCAGTCGATAACGATGATTATTATGTGTCTGTATGCACATATTGTCTTTCCTTGGTCTAATCCAAAGGAAAAGTATTTTTTTTATTATAGAACTGATTTTAATTTCTCTTACAGGTAAACCGCGTGAGCGGGGTACCTCTTCAGAGCACCAACAACCATCAATCCGAAGAGAGCCATTCACACATCTATCAGAACAAGAACTCATAGAAGAAGCCAATAAAGTTCTAGCACAAGCACAGAGCGTTACGTGCACAGCTGATCACCCACCAGAGAAATTCTTCTCACTTCCTCATCGGAGAAAGTTTAAAGAAGATAAGTCTGGCAGAAGAAATAGTGACGACGCTAGTTCTCCAGACGGAACAATTAAATCTCCAATTGGAAGATCTACTAGTGATGTGAGCAGTAAGAAAAGGAAAGAACGAACTTCACTTTCCACTCTATTCCGTAGAGCGCAACGAAACAAGAGTCCCGAGGAACCTGTAGTTGTTACCACAAAACCAACAGTCGTTATAAAAAGAAGCAAAAGTGACGTTTCAGATTTAAAATCAAATACTAACTTAAACAAATCAAAACCTATACGTAAGAGATCAGGAAGTGAAACAGAAGAATTTCTTAAATCATTAAGAAATAAAAAAACTCAGCTTTCACCTATAATAGAAAGCTCTCCGAGAGAAGACTACTTCAAAAAAACGTCTCCACTAGAAGTATACCAAAAGGAGAAGTTATCACAAAAAGACAGCAGTAAACAAAGCTTTTTGAGTGATCCTAAAAGAGTCAATCCAATCGAAAAACCACCTAGATATAAAACACCTGAGAAACAAGATCCCAAGCCTCCAAGTAGAGTCAAAAGAGGAAAATCAAAAGAAAAGGAGTTAGAAAACTCTCCACCCATATCAGAAACACCCAAACGAAAAACAGACATTAAAAAGGCTATTCTAGTGGACGAGATAGATTCGGTCAAGCCTAAAGATTTGAACCCTATCGAAGTTAAAGAACGGATTAAAGATAGCATCAGAAAAATAGAAGAAAACGTATATGGTGAAAAGGAAATGATACACAGCAGTCAAAAACCCCCTGACAAACCACCATTAACTAGAGGACATACAGTCGATCACTTAGTGAGAATATTAAAAGAAGATCAGCATTCATCCCCACCTAAAACTCATTTAATATCGCCTCCAAACGGTACTAATATTAATCAGCCATTTTCATATACAAAACCTAGCATCAGTCCTGATCCAAATTTATATACCAGGAATATAAGTCCAGATAGGGCAGCAACACCTGTTAACAAAATGACTGACAAAGGTATTGTTTATGCACACGTCATTAGAGACCAAGGTGATTCTCGTCCAAGTTTACCAAAACAGACCATACACAAAACATATTCGCCATCTAGAGATAAGCAAGCCAACTTCTCAGATGAAGATGAAGGTCTTGGATACGAAGAAAGACATAAATATCCGGCTGATCGCCCTTTTGATTATGATTACAAGAATAACGAAAATAACTTCAACAGTTTAGAAGGATACAATGTCAAAGAGTCTCCTATAAGGCCTAGATTCAGAGAATATAAACTTATGAGTTTTGAAGATTTTGAACCTACTTATGCCAATGAATATGAGAAAGAAAATTCTCGAAATATTGATAACTTTAGAGGTAGGGCTGATGGAATGGATACTAAGCGAAAACAGTATGAAACCGATGCTACCAAAGTGGACTTGGATTTCAATGAACTTAGTCATAGACGGGAATTATTGGAATCTCGTCTTAAAGCGCGGAAATTTGAAAGAGAAAAAATTAATTTAAATGAACCAATCACGAGATATCTAGTTGAACCTGACCCTGTTTATGAAGCTGAGAAACGTATGAAACAAACTGAAAAATATGTTAATGATACTGTTCGTTATTACCGAAATACATTAGAAAGGGATGGTTTTGCTGAGAGTAGTATCACCGAAGAGTATAATAAGTACGATTCTGACAGTCACAAAGTTAAATATGATACAGAATCTAGATTATTCCACAAAGTATCAAAAGGTGAATTAGACCGACGTGAATTCATTGATAAATTAGGATCTGAACCGAGATACAAGGATGAGAGAAAAGTTTTTCCACCAGAGCCAGAATATGAACCTCCAAGTTTGGAATCAAATCCTAGCAAGCCTATTTTATCACCAGACGAGTACAAGGAAAAGAAATATAAAGTTAAAAAACATTTTACTTCTAGTCACGATATTTTGCAAACTGGTCATAAATATAAAGAAAAATCTGATTGGTTTGGGAAGCGTAAGGGCCATTACGCGTCTAATCCCGAAATCGCTCAAGAAAGAGAGGATGACTACGCCAATATTCGTTATAATGCGAAACATGCAGAATCATACCACAATTCCTTGCGGCGTCTGAAAGGTAAAGACCGAGAATATAGCAAACATTCTAGCATACGGCGTCACGATTCGGGAGACAGTCGGGATTATTACAGAGAAGAGAGATCCCCACGTCGTTATGACTTTGACAATCGATTGGTAGATTCGGGAATCGAAAACGATTTCAGACACAACTCAAGCAGTGAAATCCACAGGACAAGACATAGAAGACATGAAAGTGATGACGATGTGCGTAATACTTCCATGTTTTTAGCAAGTGAAAGACAACACACAGAAGATAATTACCCTAGTGAGCAGATTTACGCAAATGGAGAATATTTGGCTAAAGTCAAAGAATATAGACATGAAAACAGAAAAGACTATATTCCGAGGGAGAGGAGTGCCGATGATGGTTCACACTTTGAGGGAAAGGTTGAACGTTATGAAAAAAGTCCAATAAGAGATGATAAAGTTAGTGCGAAACCGCCGAAAGCTACAAAGAAGCTTTCTGGACTTGAAAAGGTACATGCACTTATTCAAATCATATTTTTTATGATATTTCTACTTCTTTGTACGCATGTTTGTGAAATAACCTAAATTGTGTTTTAGATGAAGCAGCTGTTCTCTCGCGACTCTTCCAAGAAGAGCAAGAAAGAGAAAGAGGTAGTCCAGCCCAAGGCTCGCACCCGGGTGCTCAAGAGCCCTGAACATCTTGCAAGAGACGACTCCGAGTACAGAAGGTGCATAAATTATGTTAATTCTTATCTTATTTAGATAGAAATCTATATGCTTCGAAATTTACTAGCTCTTCACTTTCTTGAACTAAATATACTCGTATATGGTACACTTTTAGGCCAAGCCGCCAAGTAATTTTTTTTTTAAGTCTCCTCTCGTGCAGTGAAGATTTAGGGCTTGATAAAAATTATAGTTACATGAAATAAAAAGGAATTCAACTTACTTTTGTTTCCATTGTTGTTTCGCTCAATTAGGCTTATATTAAAATTATACATACCTAGTTAACAATTAGTTAATAATTAGTCATACATTACATAATTAATTAGTCATTGACAATAACGTAGGTATATGTGCTCACAATTTATTATTTTCCAGATACACAGACCCTGAACCCAGCGACATAGAAGTCAGGAAAAGGGATTACGAGCCCAAAGAGGAAAGGGAAAAGAGGTACAAACACTCCAGAGAAGATCTGGATAGATACAGGAGTTCTGACTCCCGGGAAAGCACAGATAAGAAGTATCGAGATAGCGACTTCGAAGGAAGGTAAATGTGTAACTGGAATGTAGTTAGATAATATACCAATTCAAGGAAGCAAAAATGTATTATAGATTATTTAGCATTTTTTTCTTTTTAGATTTTTTTTACATGATGACATTACATGATTTTTGAATGTTTATTAATCGACTGCAGATGGAATAATAACAAATTAAATATTTCGTAGGACTGTAGTTGAGTAAATAAATCATTTACACCTAAAGAAAACCTTACAAATTCATATTTTAATGTTTCATAAAAATAGAAATATAGGTACTACACATCATTAATTCCACCTCGAACAGGTTCGACAGAACAGCTAAAGAAGAAAGGCGATACAAGGAGAGGTCGGAAGAGAAGAGACGATACAACTCATCGGACAGAGAGAGTGAACACCATTGTAGGCCTTCGGATGCTGAAAGCAATAGAAGGAAGACCAGATCTAGAACTGCTGGGCCATTGGACTCGCCAGCTTTGGTGAGTAATTTAATTGTTCTAACCCTATTCATTTGAGATATGAAAAACAATCAAATTTCTTACAATGGTACAAAATATGCCTTAAATAGATTACATACTCGTAGCTATGAACATTCGGCACGAGTGTTAGAAAACAGTCACAAAATGAACGTCGTGATGGTTCATCATCACATGAACTTCAAGGCTGTCTTATTCGTTAATTCCAATGATATAATAAAATAGCTAAAAAGGCTAAAATAGCTCAGTTACTGGGGCATCCTGAATTAAAACTATCATAAACACAAACAAAATATTAGAAAAAAATATGAATACTCAAAATAGATAACAAAATCGTTAGCTGACTAGCTGGCCATTCGGAAATCAAACACGCAACTATTATGCAGTATATTTCCATTGTCGCAAATGAGTGGACGAGAAGGGAAATAATTTGATTTATTGATAGTTCAATAGTATAAAAGCAACATAAGAATCTAGTAACTAAATTAAAGAGGACCTATAAAATTGAATTTTTTCTCGCAATAGCAACTAGGAATAATTAATAGTGAGACATTTATGAATATACTTTAATAAACTGATTGTCGCGTTGGCCGAGTGGTTGCAAGCGTGACTGCCGATCAGGAGGTCCTTGGTTCAAATCCCAGGTCGGGTACTATTGGATTTTTCTAATTTAGGATTTCTAGTAGTGATTCGTAGTCTGGATCTTTTCCCGGTGTATGGCAATAGGCTCACCACCAATTCCATGGGATGTAAACGTAACTAGTAAAACGTGGGAGTGTACTACACTCCTCTGACTACCCCTTCGAGCATTACAGACGTGATATTACTTTTACTTTAATAAACCTTACAATTTTGTGTATTAGTGTATTAGCTTCTTATCTAGCACTAGAGATCTATCTATCTAGCACTAAGGTTGATGATCATAATCCAATACTTTCTTTTATTATGTAGGTCTAGAGAGGGCAAGGGAGTAC
Organism: Parelbella machaon machaon; assembly: GCA_018246775.1. Lineage (NCBI taxonomy): Eukaryota > Metazoa > Arthropoda > Insecta > Lepidoptera > Hesperiidae > Parelbella > Parelbella machaon. The sequence goes on from DWFV01000880.1 coordinate 8,007, forward strand.
AAGGAGGTATTATATTTTTTGACTATATCTTATTCATATATTCTAAATAAAATATCACCTTAACTTAGATGTCCAAGCTAGAATCAGATGGCTCATCCTTTTTACCTGTTTAGTACATTCTTATTGCAAGATATCAGTTTTGAACATCATAGCATTTTTTACAAAATAGTAATTGGGCAAAAACTAGCTCTAATATGTTACCTCACAAACGAACACTATTTGGCAAGATACAGTACAGTTTAACATTCATTTTATACACTGAGAGATAAATATTATCAGCCTAAGCAGTTTGATTTATTGATAAATGTTAAACCAGACTTTAAAACATCTCGATACTATACATAACATAGATATTGGTATTTAAAATTATTATTTACATTCAAAATGGCACAAGAATATCTATATTTTATCTTATCATAGGACAGTATGATACAAATGAAACAATTTTTTTTTTATCTTTAAACTAGAATAGTGACTGCGTTTTGTAATTTTTTAATGCGTTATATTAATTCCCGTCAAAACTTGCCATGCTATTTAAAATGTTCTTTATTAACATGAATTGAGTTTATACAATATATAAATTTGTGTTATGTCGTAGTTCGACTCAACCGTACAGCGCGTCCAAAGGTCGTGGGTTCAAATCGTTGCTGTATGCACTTTATATAAGACGTTTTTTATTTCATTTCTTACTTGTATGGTCACGCTATTCGCATTATAACAATCGTTAAACGTCAAATTTGTCAAACATCTCAACGTTTGTTGAGTTTTTACATATATCTAGTATGACTGCAATTATGACAAATAGTCAAGTGAAATTGAGTATAGTTAGATGACGTCAGCAATGAGAGGGAGCAGCAGTGGGGAGGTTGTTTATTTAAATTTGACCTTGTAGTGTTCGTTAGTATTTTATACTTGCCGTTAAATGATAACCACACATAAATATATATGACATAAAGTTAACGAGAATATAAACTATACAACAGAAATTCAAGTCTCTATCGAAATTCAAATAGGATTGACAATTCAAATTTTTAAGTTTGCATTACATTAATAATTATCACTGTGGATCCACGAATATTTAACAAAGTATATGTAACTTCACTCTCTTCATACGTACACGGATGTCCCCCATCTGCGAGTACCTAATCTATTTTGTCGAGATAATGGAATCTTCGTCTCTCTTAGTATCTGTATCTATGAAAAAGCTCTGTTTGATCTCAGTTCATACAAAAAGCCCTAAAATTTCGTAAAGTAAAAACTGGGTGACTGTAAGTCGATCGGCAAACGTAAAGCTCAGGAATGCTCGGCGGTCTCTGGTTGCAACTGTTGCAATGGTAGTATCTGTGGTACACGACACAGGCGTGAGCGGGAACAGATACCATTTAATCGTTTTTAATAGTACTTGCGTCTGCTGACATCCCACTAGTGGCCAAACAATTAGCCCGCAACTGGCGAAGTTTCTCTCCAAATAGATTCAGAGTAGTGGAACTTATTATGGAGCTAACTTTAAGGAAGAGAAAGACTAAAGGCAACCCGTGCGTCAATTTTCAAAAGTCATTGATGTGGATTGAACAATTTAACTAATTATCGGAGCTATCTATTTAATGTTCCCTTACAAATTCGTATACCATAGCTCAATGGTTTGCAATTCAGCCTCCTATTCTGAAGGATTTGGGTTCGGATCCTAGCGCGCATTTCTATGTGAAAATTGTTCATACATAAAATGTCAGTTTCATACATGTGAAGTTTGCTAATTTGCACTAGCCAACCTACCAGAGTGTGGCTCTCACTGTGGGAGTAAGTCCATGTGCAAAAATCATTTAATCCTATCCTAAATCCTATGTCATCAATCCTTTAATAGTTCTACCAATAAAGGATTGATGATGATGTAGGTATGTATAGATTGCACAATACAGAAATGACAATTGTTTACTAAAATAAAACGAGTACAAAGTCATCATAACTGTCAATTATTTTTTAAATCGTAAATTAACTTACAATAAATGTTAATTAATGTTGTCGGGCGGCGCTTAGGACTTGCGCCGTGTTGGAGCCTATGCAGAAGTGAAAGTAAACTGACGGACCGCTCCTGTTCATTTTGCTACAACTTATATATGTGCACGATACACTATATTGTATTATTGTACTATACTTTAAAATAACATCACCCTGAAGAGGTTGGCAGAATAGTACAGTACATTCCCACGAGTCACCTGTTATGTTGTGCGTCCCACCTTGGAATAGAGGGCGAGCCTATTGCCATACACGGGCACATCCAGATTTCGAGCTATTACGATTTTCAAGTTAAGAATCCAACAGTACTCGACACTGGGACCGAACTCGGAATCTCTCGTTAGCAGTAGCGCAAAACTAATCATTATTGCTTACATTCATACTGTCAATTTCAGATACATAATAGTATATGATCAGTCAGCCGCATAGAATAGAAATATATCAAAGTTAATTCTTTAACATAACTTCAGCAAAGTTCGAATTTTAAAATTTAATGGACTTAAGTCAAATCTCGACCAATGGCCGACCGCCAGTTCTCATTAGTCGTTATATTTTTAAACCTTGGATTACTTACTTGTTTATCCTTTTATAATGCCACAATCGATAATTTAACCCCAATAGCGTACGAACTTGAACATTTTATGAATTGTGTTCGAATTCTGAATTTTTATAATGCGCATGTCGTTCGTCACACCCATTGTGCGATGCCACTGACCGGTATTGTCACTGATAAGCAACATAATATGACATGTGTCATTAGCTCTATTGTATTCGAGTGTCTTGGTAGGAATGTGTGATCGCCTGGATCCGGGTGAAAAATCGTATTTATAGTCGTATGATTGGAATATTGAGCAGGCATTTTAAATTCATAATACAATATTTTTCATAGAATAAGCTGTACATAAGTCAATAGCCCGTCGCATTGGGTAATGAATGTACCACTGAGCCGAAGGTTGTGAGTCCAATAAAGACCTGTTGCTTGTTCCTCAAACCTAGCAACGTATTGGACTGTTTCCAAACACACACAAAACCTTCAAAACGACTAGTATCTTAAATAAGAACCACCATCACCAACGACTCTTTAGTCGTTCCAAACTAGGACACGGGTGTCCTCTCACACTGGGGTTAAGGCTATAGTCTGCCACGCCGGCTTAGTGCGGGTAGGCAGTCTTCACACGCCTCAGCAAACATTATGGAAAATTTTAACATGTTCCGGTTTCCTCGCGAAATCTTACTTTGCCGTTACAACAAGTGACATTTAATGCTAAAAATTTCGTTTTATTCAAGGAAATGACTGCCTGGATTTGAGTCCAGTAAGCCTGGATTGGAGGGCTAAAGTCAAAACAATTAGGCTACAACTGCATACATATAAATAGGAATAATACCGTGAATACGACAAACTTCCTAAATAGGACAAAATCCTTTATCAAATCGGTCACCTACGCTCACAGTCCGCATTGAGCATCATGCTGGAACACGTCTACATGTGCTTCAAACTAACAGTAAGGTAGATTACGCTGTTGAGAGGTATATACGAGGATAATAGATACTTGTCCGTACGAGCACAGATTATTAATGCGATTGTGAGAAATACTTTGGTGTTTATTTTAGGAACCGCCCACAAATTATTCATGTGTGACGGATTTTTTAATTAAATAAACTGGATTCAAAATACCAGATTGTAAAAGGTCACTTGATGTCGAGAATGAGCTGGAAACAACGTATCACCGCCGCTTCGCGTTAACTTCGGAACTATACACTAAGTCCTCATTAGATTTAGAAAAACATTGAAATCCAGATACTAGATAAGATTCTACATACTTGATTCTAGATCCAGATACTAGATTCCTCACTAGATTTAGAAACATTAAAATCCAGATACTAGATTTGCCTCACTTAGTTTATTTTAGAGAGAGATAGAGATGCAGAGACTAGTGTCTCTAATTTCAAGCAATTTTACAGGTGACAAATGAAAATTATTGACTCGTTGGCAATTGGCTTACATCTTATTACATGGAACATATAACATTACTAGTGAAAAATGGGAGTTCTGAACTCTTGTGCCTTCCCCTTCGAAGAAATATTAGCGTGATATTATGTATTATAATATTACGCTAATATAAAATTATTGTATAAGGTCAACCGTTTAGTAACACTAATACGTAAATTACTCAAATAACGAGTATACAATCTGCGTGAGAAATCTTTTTATAAAGGAGATTTTTCAATTACATGTCTTCTTGTTACGTTTTATAATAATACACTGTGATTCTCGTGGGTTTTCTATCTTAACAGTTTAAATATGTTTTTTTATATCAATCACATGTAACACTAATTTTACATCCCATTTTTATATTATTATTATTGCCACTATTATTACGCTACGTTTTTCACAGGGTAGGCAGGGAACACCGAATATCAAACATCTCTATACTTACAGACGTGGCATGCTTGTTCTATTCATAACT